>APFE030078098.1:373718-384424 GCA_000404065.3 Pinus taeda | reverse complement strand
TTTCCAATGCCACCAGTTTGATAAAATTGGGTTCTCCAAGAAAGAGTTATGCCAAATCTCCCACGATGACTTGATTATATAATTTTTCAGTAGAGCGAACTCATGCCACATGTCACTATTTTGACCTTTGGATCTAAAAAAGATACACTGCAAACTACAGCCTGTCCTCTTTCTATCACTTCTTACAAAATTTCAATCTGACGCTCAAAGAGAAAGCTATGATGATTTTCCCCTGGTCACCTGTTTGGGATGTAATTCAAGAGCCTATAAAAACCCTAAATGTCTTGGACTATATCTCCAAAAATATAGCGCAAAAAGATCTGAAATTCAGGCCTGCGCTTCCCCACAATTTCGACTCAAATGGGTTTTAATTTCAAAGTCTGAACCTTCATAGAAAACAAATTATAGCGAACATTTCACAATGACCTATTTGAGATTGAATTTTGGAGCTTGCAAAAACCCTAACTTCCTCAAATCATATCTCTGAAACTATAGTGAGAAAAGATCTGAAGTCCGAACCTGAGGTTTATAACGATTTCATCTCTAATGGGTTTTTTTATCTTCTGAAACATCATCAAAAAATATTATAGCGAAAATGCCGCGAAGTCCTATTTGGAGCAACAAAACCCTAGAATCCAAAGCTTTGATACCAAATGTTATGAAACTAGCTCACAAAATATAGAAAAGATAGATCACGACTTAGAAATCAGCCTCTTAGAGGGGGAAACCTCCTTTACATTACACAAATGAACAATTATTGGATGATACAAATGACAAAACCTCCTTTCTATATATCGGAGTCTAAGGGGCCACAATATAACCAAAGTTGACCTAACAATAATAATATAAAGGCACAAAAATAATAATAATGGGCTTCTATGGGGCATAATAACAACTATATGGAGATAATAGGGGCACAACAATAACAATAAGGGATACAATGACAATAGTAATGGGGGAATCACTAGTATTATAGGGACCTAACACCGTAAAAATACCCATTCACCTACATCAAAACTTCTTTCACTGCGATGTTGATCTTCCTATTGTTTCATTCGATATTGCGCTAGAGTGAGGATATATTTTAAGAGTTGGAAAACTTGTTGTTGATGCTCGATGTGATCTTCCACTGCTTGAACCTTAGATTTTTCTCTTAAATATGATGTGATGGATAGTGGATGATATCCATAAATTTCGATAAATGAGGTCATTTTTGCTACAGTATGGACAGAAGTGTACCTCGATTCAACTAGAGGTAACCACTTGACCAATTGTGTTTTTTTATCCAATACAAAGCAACGAAGATATCCTTCCAAACATTTGTTCACTATCTCAGTTTGCCCATTAGATTTAGGATGATAAGATCATCTAAGAGCTAGTTGAATACCAAGGCAAGAAAATAAATTCGTCCAAAAATTTCCAGTGATGTTGGGATCTTTGTCACTTACAATAATCTTTGGGTTTCCATGTAGATTTTGAATTGTGTCAATAAATGACATAGAAATTGTAATGGATTTAAAAGGATGAGATAATGCACAAAAGTGTGCATACTTGATAATTCTATCAACTACCACCATGATGACTAATGAGCCTCAGTATTGAAATAAGAATACTAAAACTCCCAAGGCTACCAACTTTAATTATCAACCCGGCGTTCATACAAACTTAAGAGCTATCGGCACTATATGTGCAACATACAATATATGCTTCCTTACATGTCATGATTTGATGGAGTGAGTTTAATAAAATCATATCCTAAACTAATTGCATAAATGTAAATGCTCGAAATGGAAAAGAAATTAATCCTAGTTAAGAACAACAAATTGTCATTGAAATCCTAAGAGCGTGAATTCAAATAAATAGGCCTCATCTACATTGGAAAAATTCATGTCCTAATTGGTGTTTATTCTTCCTCAACCATAGATTTAGAGCCTAGGGGTCATGATTCAACCCTAAGGGATCAAAACCAAGCTTCTTAAGCAAATCTAGGCAAGTATATACATGTTGGAAGGCTGCTTAACATGATCCTGTAGCTACTACAAGATGTTACAGATTTTGTACATGAAGTTATAATTCACCGAATGACCAAGAAAATCAAATCCAAATTAGATGGGACAACTTTTTTTATTGACTAGGGTGTCTTAGGTCTCCATTCCAAGTAGAATCACTCAAAAATACCTCTATTAACCCATGCTAAAAAATAACAGAAAATTACTAGTCTAAAATCTAGAAATTCAAGAACTAATGAGCTAGTAAATCTATCAAATTCCTAATCCAATAAAGTGCAAATGCAATGGGATAATGTTTTTTAATAACTAGATTTTTTTTTTATCTAATGCAAGTGTAATCAAATTGATTGAAGCTTGTTAGCATGTTCTAAAAAATAGCTGAAATTTATTGTTATTTGTCACAAGGGACTTCTCGAAATTTAGATTTGGGAATAAGCAAACTAATCTAAGTAGCTCAATAATTACTATGACCTTCCAAATCTGTTCCAAAGATGAAATGATGCTTGTGATCTTGCAAAATAACTTACTTCAACCATTTAACACAATCCTACAACAAGAAATCATTAATACTAAATGCAGAAATAGAAAAAGACAAGAACAAGAGATGCATGTGAATAAGAAGTGAAAGGAAGAAAAGTAAATAATACAAAAGCACTCTAAGGCTCCTAGGATGGCCAAACCTAATGAAACTTAGAGTCCTATGAATGAGACCAATATTTGGAAGCTGAACATGGCACCAATCTTCATTATTTCCATCAATACAATTACATCCCTGCAAGAACTGAAAGTGGAGCTACAAAAATACAAGTTCTCTCCACAAGAAGACTAAGAAAAATCAACCCCTAGAGGAAAATTTGACTTGATATTTATGAAAAATGATTATGAAGCATTCCCCATGAAATGAGCAATCTTTCCCCATGAAAATCCCTCAAATAGTGGATCTAGTTCCCAATACTAGGAATGTACACTAAATGATAGGGAACACATTCCTAGATTTTCTCAATCATTGGAGCTCCAGAATCTGTGCAATAATTTCATAATATCTTCTTCATTTATTATTCAATATTTATCCTCCTGTAGTAGGGTTCAAGTCCCTAAATTATCTCCTCCTCCAAATCTTCATAATCTACCCAATATTCTCACAATATTCCACAAAAATAAATAATATTAGGCACAAATATGAAATTATTCATAAACCCTCCTAATGAACATATTAAAGTTAAAAATACATTATCTAATGAAAAAAGAGAGGTTTAATGTACTGAAGGAAGGTCAAATGGGCCTTAATTTATGTCTAATTTGGAGGCCCATCAGTGACACTATTTCCTTCAAACTTGGGTAAACCTGTGATAAAATCCATTGAGAGCTCCTCCCAAGGCTACCATGGAATGGCTAAAGATTGTAACAAACCCTGGGTCTTAATTGTCTCAACTTTATTTTGTTGGTAAACCAAACATTCCATCACAAAATTTTTAATATCATATTTAAGGCCATCCCAAAAAAATTCCTTCTTGACCCTGTGGTAAGTTTTCAAAAGTCTCGAGTTCCCTCCTATGAGGGAGGCGTGCAATTCCAAAATAATATCTTTATTGAGAAGGGAATTCTTACAAAGATACAAACAATCTTTGCACCATAATGAATCATTTTTCCAACCAAATGTACCAGATGTACTAGGACCTTGTTGCAACTTTTGAATGAGTGCCCACACCTCTTCATTATTCTTCCATTCATCCCTTGTTCCGGTTATCCAATCAGGTTGGATAATAGAAATGGCACAAAGCAATGCTTCCACATCCTCATTCTTTCTTTGGAGTGCATTTGCAACAAAATTTTTCTTCCCTTTTTTGTAGATGATTTTAAATTCATAACCCAGCATCTTTGTGAACTATTTTTGTTGCTCATTTGAAGATAATCTTTGTTCCAAAAAGCATTTAAGACTATCATGATATGTTTTTACCTTGAAGTTTCTTCCCGTTAGGTAAGGTCTCCATTGCTTTAGTGCATGTAGTATTGCCAACATTTCCTTCTCATAAATATGTTTGTGTAAATACTTTCCTTTGATTGGATGACTTTCAAAAGCAATGGGTCTTCCTTCTTGCATTAAAACAACAAGAATTCTATTTCCTGAGGCATCGTGTTCCACAATATAAGTTTTTGTGAAGTCAGATGTAGGTAAGACCAGTTCTTGGCACATTGCCTATTTAAGATGTTCAAAGGCCTTAGTCACTTCTCGAGTCCAAGAAATTGCATCTTTCTTCAGTAGTGTTGTTAAAGGTGTTGTTATTCTCCCATAATTCTTAACAAACTTGTGATAATACCCAACCAACCCAAGAAATCTTCGAAGATGCTTTATGGTTGTGGGGATTTTCCATTCCTTAATGGCTTTAATTTTTTTAGGGTCTATCTTAACACTCTCATGAGATACAATATGACCCAAATATTCCACTTCCTATACTCCAAAGAAACATTTGAGCACCTATCAACATGTTGAACATAATGCTTCCAAGACTTGTTGTAGATTAGTATATCATCAAAAAATACTAACATAAATTTTCTAAGGAATGGTTTGAAAATGGAATTCATCAAACCTTGAAATGTCGAAGGTGGATTAGTAAGTCCAAAAGGCATAACCAAAAATAATAATGACCCTCATGAGTTCTAAATGTTGTTTTCGGAATGTCTTCAGTATTAATTCTAATTTAATGATATCTTGAATGAAGATCCAGCTTGGTGAAGTGAATTTCTCCATGTCATTCATCCAACAATTCATCAATGATAGGAATGGGAAATTTATATTTAATAGTGAGCTTGTTGAGCTCCCTATAATCCGGACACATACACGATGATTCATCCTTCCTGTGCACCAATACTAATAGAGCAGAGAAAGAAATTTGACTAGGTTGAATTATACCATCCTCTATAATTTTTGCAACCAGACATTCAATTTCACTCTTTTGGGCATAGGGATATCTGTAAGGTCTGTTGTTTTGAGGAACACTTCTTGAAATCAAATGAATAGCTTGATCATGATCACAAATAGGTGGGAGGCCTTTCGAAGTCTCAAATACACTAGAATGATTATCCAACACTTTTTGGAGATTTGGAGAAATATATGATTTTGATGTTCGAACCTATAGTGTGCATAATTGTGTAATTACGCCTCATTGTTCTTTCTTCAGAAACTTTTTCATGCCATTAGAGCTTATTATATTTCATGGGTTCCCTACGATACCCCTTAATTCAACTTCCTTTCCTTCCCAAAAAAAATTCAAGAAAAGTTCTTGAAAATTAAAAGCTATTGTCCCCAAAGATTGTAATCATTGGACTCCTAGTACAATATGATCACCACCCATTGGAATGGAAAGAATTGGACTATTCAATACATATTCCCCCATGGTTAGCTTGATATTCTGGAACTTTCCAGAGCAATTTCTAGTTTCTCCATTTTCAACCATCCCTTGAAACTCGGGTGCTGGATATTGGAAGTAATTCAATTCTTTGGCTATCTTACAAAGAATAAAATTCTAAGTATAATCTGAATCAATCAGCACTATTACCTTTTTCTTCTTGATATATCCTTCTATCTTGAGATTTTGAGGAGTGGTAATTCCTACCAATGCATTGCAAGATATGGTCATTTTCATTTCTTATTTCTTTGGTGTTGGTTCCTGGCATATATCCTCCTCTTTTGATGTTTCCTATTCCTTTCCATCCTCCTCTTCACAGTATATGTAGAATAATTTCCTCTCAACACACTTATCACCTTTAGTGTATTTTCTATCACAACTGTAACAAATCCCTTTTCTCTTTTTTGCTCTAATTGTTGTGGCGTCAACCTTATAGGTTTTTGAAGGCTAGTAGTAACAACACTTCCATCTTTATAGTTATGAGTGGCATACTTCCTTGTTGCCATAATTTTTCTTTCAACTTTTCTTTCCACCTTGAATGCCTTCTCCAAAGAATTAGGTTCCAAAAGGTGAATCTCATGTTTTATGTTATTCTTTAAAGTCCCTATAAATATTGTTGGTGTCCAGGTATGGACAATTTATCCACCCCTTTTCCTACATTAATGTATCAATCCGGGTGCGTATTCTTTTCAAGGCAACACACAAGGTATATTCATGGGAAAGGTTACAATCTGTCATCGACCAAGGGTTTGTGATTACCAATCAAAGCATTGCTGAAACAGAAATAGAAACTCAATTACAGAACTTAAAAGCGTATTCACAGTTATCTAAAGAATCTGCAACCGCAATCAAGAAATAAACACAGCAATAAACAATACACAAAAAATAAGGAAATACGCAGCACCTGATCAGAAGAGCGAGCCTTTCTCTCTGATCAGGGCTGCATTACTCACAATGGAAGATAGGTAAGCAAGGTCTAGCTAACCCATGATATAGGAATGACCCGTCTTTTATACAGTACAAAGGGGAATAACATCTCTCCCCAAAACCTAGCAACTATATGCCCAAAGATATACATCAGTTCCATCACAGCACTAGCGTCGAGAGAACAAGAACAGGAATGATCCAAAAATATATGATGTTTCATCATGGTCGATCAAGTACTGTCAATCGCGGAACTACTACGATATGTCATGCCGTCAACACCTGCGCTCCATGATCTGTGGTCATAACATGTTTTAGTGGTTCGCATAGGTAAAACCCTCATGACTCTACTTCATTAATTAAATATCCCAAGAGACGATAAAGGGGAATTACCTCATATTTTTACACAGTAAATATATGTGAATGAATACAAAAGGGATGAAAAGAGGAGTGGAAATGCAGGGAAAAGATAGACCAATTTGGTGCCCAACAAATACATCAATACTATGCTCCATTGGAAAATCAGTTACCCTAATATTCAATTTTTGGAAGTCCTCA
Organism: Pinus taeda; assembly: GCA_000404065.3. NCBI lineage: Eukaryota > Viridiplantae > Streptophyta > Pinopsida > Pinales > Pinaceae > Pinus > Pinus taeda. Next base: position 377,526 of record APFE030078098.1, on the reverse strand, counting down.
ATGTGCTCTGCCATTTAACCCTTTTATTTGAGATTTATCAATTGGATAAAGAAGGTGTTGCTCTTTGTATATTCATATTGTGCTATCATTTCCTCTGTAAAATTTACCAAGTGACAAGTGGTTTACGAGAATAGAGCCATCGATACAATACAAATTGATTGGGTTATAAATATAAAGATGCAATGTGTACCTTTTGTGTGTGTTGCACATCATTTAGATCAAAATATTTCTCCATATGTAGTATTCATGTTACCAGATCCTTGCCATCAAACTTCCTCATATATATCTTTGGAATGTGGTGGTTCTTAAACCCCACATTGGAGTCTCTAAAATCATAATTCATATTCCTTTTTTCCTCATCATGATTTTCATGGATTAACTTGTCACCACCGGGAAGCCTTTCATGCAACAACTTTGTCAAACCTTCCTTTAAACCTTCCATGTCTACTTTCAAACCATTTACGTCACCTATTAAACCATTCATGTCACCTTTTAAAGCATCCATATTTTCGTTTAAACCATCCATGTCATCTTTGGTTTCTTTTTGTGCGAGTGAAATTTGGTTCACTTAGTCCCGTAATTTTGATATATCATGTTGTAATTCTTCCTCTTCATGTGTCATAGTAGAGCTTTCTGAGGGGCTTAATGGGTGTAGAATTATTTTTTTTGGGAGGCATTTTAAAGCCCAATACTGATATTTATGCTTCAATATGCCCTTGGAATCACTTCAAACTGATTTTTCAAACAAAAGTTATGCAATCTAAAAAAAATACACACATGTTTCTTGCTTTTAGGAGCTTGATCTTGAAATGGTTGTAACTCTATAATTTCGGATCTTCAAGGTCTAAAATTTGGTCCTGTTTCCAATGCCACAAGTCGGGATAATATTGGATTCTTCAATATAGAGTTATTTCAGATCTCCCAAGATGACTTGATCATGGATTGGTTCAATAGAGCACACTTGTGCAGAGTTCCACATGTCATTGTTTCAACCTTAAGCTTAAAACCGATACACCAGAAACTATAGTCCATGCAATTTTAGACACTTTTTATGAAATTCAAATCTGATGTTTGGAGAGAAAGTTATGGCAATTTTCCCTAAGCCACATGTTTGAGATTGCATTTTGGAGCTTGCAAAAACCCTAATGTCCTCATATCATATCTTTGGAAATATAGCGAACCAAGCTCTGAAAATTTTACACAAAGTTCACCAAGATTTCAGCCTCACATGGTCAAAATTTCAGCTTTTGAAGCCTCATAGAAAAAAAAAAATTATAGTGAAATTCCAAGATGGCATGTTTGAATAAGTGAAACCCTCGAATCCAAAGTTTTGATACCAAATGTTATGCAACCAGTTCACAAAAAAGATAGATCAACAACTTAAAAAATATCCTCTTCGAGGGGGAAACCTCCTTTACATTACATAAATGAACAATTCTTGGATTATTCAAATGGTAAGACCTTCATGGTATATATAGGAGTCTAAAGGGTCATAGTATAATCAGAGCCTACATAACAATAATAATGTAAGGGTGCAACAATAACAATAGTGGGCTTCTATGGGGCACAATAATAAAAACATGAGCACAACAATAACAATAGGGGGCTACACAAATAACAATATGGGGAATACACTAGTATTATAGGGACCTAACAAATTGCTCCAGTTGTCTTACAAATCGTTACGATATTTCCCAACCTAACCTTGAGTTGGCCCATGTGTAGTATCATTCATTCAAAATATCCTTCTCATTAGTTGACTCCATTATGCCATGTCTCCTCTTCATGAAAAATATCTCCAACCTCTAATGTTCCATCACAACCTAGGTTGGCTCCATCACTCCAACATCCTAACTACTGATATTCCTTTGTCTGCGTCTTCCATCCCCAAGCGCCATCATCCCCTCTCTGTGCGACGTCCATTTGTGTTATGCTCTACTTCCTACACCAGCCCTGTGTTGTAGTCCACTCATTTCTCTCATGCTCCCCATCCTTACTAGGCAGCCTAGTACTTACAAAATTTAACAAAAAAATTATGGACTCCAACAGTGGCAAGGAAGTGAACAAGTGACTAGACCTCAATAGCCTAGCAGAGGAGGAGGATGAAGACTTCGAATTACATGTGTGCTATTGTAATTGTTTTTTTGTTAGGAAGTTATTGTTGGATGTATTCCCATAGGCATATAATGAATTTTTGTGAAAATATGTTGTCTTTTATATTCCAAATTTTTGCAATCGTAATCTTGTTTCAAATATTTTTCTGGATCCATCACATATTCGAAACGTCGATTGTCTAACAAACATTATGTGATGGATCCGGAAAAAATATTTGAAACAATATGTTGTCTCTTAACAACTTTAGTAATCTATAAGAAACAAAAAGACAAAATAGATAATAAGAAAAATGTAATATATGAAGAGTGTAATGTATCCAGGGGTTAAATTTGACGGGTGACCCTACCTGTCAAAGAATTTTTTTATGACGTTTTTATTTTTACACTGCCCATCATATGATTTTTAAAATTTATTTGTACAAGTTTTATCTAATTTCAAATTGTACAATAAAAGAACAATAGTTGTGAAATAATTTTCAAACCAAAAACATAACATGCATGATTTCTCGGTTGGATACAAAGACCCTTTTGGTGGCTCGCCCAACAACTGACTTTGCAGACAAGAAGTTGTGTTCAACCTCATTTCGGACAAAACCCGACAGTCTAATGCTATTTACTGCACAAACCGTTGTTGAAAGTCCAGTCCAATTTTTTACAGCAAATACAAAACAAAGTTCAAATTTTTACATAACCCACTACCCAGAATTCAGTTGGTTTAATATCCCACTAAAGACAAATGGATTCAATGCATCAAGCTCTACTGAAATTTCAAACATATAAAAGTCCAGTCCAATTTTTTACAACAAATACAAAACAAAGCTCAATTTTTTACATAACCCACTACTTAGAATTCAGCTGGTTTAATATCCCACTAAAGACAAATAGATTCAATGCATCAAGCTCTACTGAAATTTCAAATATGGCATTGATAAACATCTAAATGGCAGTCTGGCAATGGCATGGATAATTATCCAAAGCATAGCGATAAATCCTTTTCTCTAATCTTTCTATATGCAACTAAGAAAATACCTGACATTTTCCAGAGCATAAAGCATGTCGGTCATCAAGTGTTCCTCGACATCCAACACCACCATAGGAAAGAGATAATGAAGGACATTAGAATCACAAAATACATCATGAAAATTAGAATAATATAGGGCTAAATATAAAATAGAATTGCATTAAGATACAAATACTTGAAGTACTATAGAAACAAACGAATAATGCAGGACCAAACGTAGTATAAAATATAATTCCTAATTTGTTTACTCAATATTATGTAAAATTTGGCACCACACAATTATATCATCCATCCATGAATCACTTCAAGGAATTACAAGAAATTACCAGCTATAACAGTGTAGTTTTTATTTGTATAGAGAGGGAGGGATTTCAAAAACCTGGCAACGCAATCTCTCATGGGTTAGTAGATCCAGAGTAAAGATGGATATATTCTAGTTTAATTCCCCCATTTAAATAGGCTACATTCCAAGTGAATACCATGGGTCAATACCATGTGCCATTTTGGTGAATACCATGGGTCAATACCATGTGCCATTTTTATTTTTATTAATACTAATATTAGGGTTAATAATGTTTTTTTGCATGGCATTAAAAAAAAAAATATTGTTTACCATAACTCTAGTTTATTTATATTTTTATTAATTTACCATATCATTCATAAATACAAGGTG
>APFE030078098.1:346430-368582 GCA_000404065.3 Pinus taeda | reverse complement strand
ATTAATCTTAAATATATATAATACTGAATATAGAAATTATTAAATTAAGTTGGTCATTCACTTAATTTATACAAGTTATCAGTCAGAAACATCGTCATCATGAAAAGAAATATTTAATTTATAAAAGTTATTCAGCTGGTCATTATGATTAAACTATCATTGAGCGGATCTAATCTGGTGAAGGTTGTTAATTAGGTTAAGTCATCCATTTATTTCTGTAGGTTGTTAAAACACTAATATTTTTAGCATTCAACAAAAAAAGTTTCATATAAATTCACTCATTAAATATTTTTAGCTTTCATTTATTTTTAAAAGTTTAAAACAACCAAAAATTGATTCATATTATAATATTTTAAAAAGGTTTCCACTAGTATATTGTATAGTAAACATAACTTTCACAATTATTTTCTTTTTGGAAAACATCAAGCAGAATTGAATAAATTTAACTTTCACAATTATTTTTGGAAAATATTAATCGGAATTAAATAATTAAATTTGAATAAATTTGTTTATTCGTAATATTATTTCTTTTTACAATTATTTTTGGAAAATATCAATCAGAATTTAATAATTAAAATTGAATAAATTTATTTATTGTAATATTATTTTTTTGATTATACATGGTAAAAAAATTCATCGACAACTATAATTAAACTAACATTTTAGAATGTTTTATGGAGATTGTACATCAATTAAAAGCACCAATTATGTGCATTGATATAACATAAAAAATGTTAAGACAAGATGATTACAAGATTCACACTATAACATGTTCAAAACGAGTCAAAAGATTCTAAAGATATTTTGCTCATAGTACATGAGGTCTTATGTCAATGTTCATGAAGTTGTTAGAGATGCTCCATCTCTATCTACACTTTGCAGGTTTGTACAAAAATCTCAAATAGTGCAATTGTTTCTCTCTCTCTCTCTTTTGTCCTAGATAAAAAAAAAAAAGTGCTTCAAATTATAACAATGTCTAAGTGGCCTTGAATCCAATGGCCCGTGACATTTGGTCGCTTAGTGAGGTTTCTTACTAGATCGGGGAAGCAAGAAAATGTTACTAATAAACATGGTCTACACATGTCCATGCATTTTGTGTTAAAGTGACATAAACATAAAATGTTATTCATGGTTTCTACACACCCACCTTATGGAGATGGTGGGTTTTTTCACTCCTAGGCATGTGAGCCTTTTATCTACAAGGAGACCTCCCACTACTAAGTTTCATGGAAAACAAATGTTTTTTTGTTCAAGAATAGGTTCCCACATGTGTTTAGGTGAAAGAGGCAACATAAGTATGTTTTTTCCTTTAATTTTAGCTAGCAAACTTGGGCTAGCCAACCTTCAAGTAAGGGCTTCGGGAAAAGCCACTTGTATCTCATGGTTGGCTTACAATTAATAAAACTGGTGACCATACCATAGTTCTAGTGTCACCACTAGGTGCAAGGTTCTAGAAGGCCAAGTTTTATGATCAAATTGTTGGGAATGAGCGTCTACAAGTGTTCCATAATAATCTCATTAATATTCACCAATTAAAACTTCATGTTGAGATTAGATTATGGGATTTACTTTCTAGGCATGTCATCAAATAAATATAGACTAAGTGACTGCATTGTCAAAAGAGCCACAAGGCAAAGAACTAGGAGGATTTAGCTAGTGGCTTCATTAAAAAAGAATTAAAGCAAACCACCATAATAAGTCACCATTAAAGAGAAACCAAATTTTAGAGAGGTTCTTACCAATAAGTGTTTGAGTGCTTCCCAAACCCTCAAATATTATGCGCAACAAATGTGTTTGAAAAATTGATTCTAGAAGGGGTTACCATGATAATCTAGGGAGAAAACCCTTTCCATACATGTTTGTACTTCAGACAAATCTTATTTGATGCCTATTTATGAAGAACTTTCCAAGATTAATTATGTTATACAACACAAATCACCCACTTGGCACACAACACTTGGGCTTGAACCGTAGTTCTAATGATACTCTCTTCAATGTCTTTTATTTCTCTTACACTCAATTCTCTATCTCTGTAAGGTATATAGGTGGTATAATACCCTTAAAACACTTTGTCAAAATCACCGTGTTTTCATAAACAAAAATATTCATTCCATCTTGTAAAGCATTTTTACATCCAAATATATCAACACTTCATAGTCATAGTGTATCCCACTAACTACAACATTATTTATTCATGAAAATTTTGCAAAGTGAACATGATTCATTTTGATGAGGTTGAAGCCATTTTTCTTAGTTGGTTTTGAGCTCTTTAAATAAGTTCCATGTACACACAATGAAACTTCTTCAGTGGAGAAGATAGGCCTCAACAACCTTTATGAGTCTATCAACTTTATAATGTCTTTCATTTACCTCAATCAAGAGCACAATCTTTTCTTCCACTAAACAAAATCATTGATAGTTATTTCTCTTTACTACCTCTTTGATATAATTGATAGTGTGAGAGGAAAGGGGAATCCCTACACAAGTTCTCACATTCAAATTCTACAAGTATTTCATTGCCACATATCCATCCATCACTTATAATATTCTAATTTAATTGAACAATTTATTATCATTTTCTCCTATTTGAGATCCAAAATCCTCATATATTTTTTCCTACCCTCCTCTTTCATTCACTAATCTCTTATTTTTATCACAACTTTATTTATATTTTTGTCTTACCTTCCTCTTTCATTCACTAATCTCTTATTTTTATCACAACTTTATTTAACCTTAAATATAAAGAGAGTAAAAACTCAAAATACTAAATATTTCAAAAGTCACACAAAATTTAATTTCTAAACATTTAAAACACCACATAATATATTAGATGGTCAAATTTTAAAGCCTAAATGAAACCTCTTAAACAATTTACATAAAGACTGAACACTAACATATATATTACAAATGCAACACATCTTATTCTTTTAAAATGTAAAAAAATCCATAAAATTATATATCTATTTTTATTTATTTTCACATATATATAAAAATATAAAAAAAAATTAATATATAATAATATAAAAGCTTTCGAAGGTAACTTTGTACTCAGATTCTAAACTCCTGCCACGGCAATGGCTCTTTGCCTTACCCATGTCTGCCAAGCCCACGATGATACCACAGGCTAGAAGACTGATTTCGCAAGATTCGCACTGGTCTTCTTTGGGCCGACAAGAGTAAGGGTTTTAGGTTATTTGCTACCGTTAGGGTTTTTTAGAAACTCGGAGGAGCGAATCTGGTCGGATCTTCTATATATCTAGTTTATACAGGCAGCGGATATAACTGAGATTCTCACGCTCATATTAAAAGGGGCGCCTTTACTTCAGAAATGCTTGTGGATCAGGCACCTCTACGATGAATATTTTATTTTCTACCTGTTCGAGAGGCCTCTGATGAGCCCCGATTGGGCAACTTATGCCTTGATCTGGGGTATGTTGCAAAGATCGAGCCCTGAACTGTTCGATTTAGACCCGCATACTAAAGTTCGACCCCCATGTTGGCCAGATCTGGGAGCCCAATCACTGCATAAGCTGTCTAGAGGTAAGCAAACGGCTCAGAGTAGAATCTCATGGTTAGATTTGGTGAATTCAAGATCTACTTCCCCGGAGAAATCCCCTCCCTATCATCGTCATGGCAGATCTGTTCTCGGACACACAAGAGGCCCTAGCACTGTGTCTAAGCACTTCTTTGACTCCTTTCAAATCCAAATTTCTCTACCTGTAGGAAGAACCATCCTGCAATGGGTCAGTTCTTCAGATTTGGTGTTGGATGTCAAGCTAGATCTAGATCGGCGGATTGGGATCCCTTCAGGCCTTCAGATACTTCTCTTTCAAGGTAAACAACTTGAAGACCTTCTTCCCCTCTCTTCTTACAGCATTACAAGAAACAACTCTTTGGTGTTATCCCTTCGTTTGAGAGGAGGTGCAACGGGACAGTCATCCTCTGCTCCTCCTTTCTCTTACAAAGATGTAGTGCACTCTGAGAATCCCAAACCCCCGGTAGGTCTTAAACCTAAGCCTTTTTTGGTTGAAAAGATAGAGGAAGTTCCCTCTGTTGAAATCACCAATCAAGGTCCTGCAAACCTGCTCCAAGAATTTGCAGAAAGAGACATCATTTGCAGATTTAACGGACTGTGGCCACGATCTCAGGATCTCTATGCATGGATCCATGCAAACTGGACTCATCATTGCAAGATCAGTTTCTGTTCAAAAGGATACTTCATTATTCTATTTTATGACAGTAAGCATTATGAAAAGGCTTTAGAAGAGGGCCCTTGGTTCATGGGAACTGCAGGGCTCTTCTTGACTCCTTGGTTCCCAGATTTTGATCCAGCAACTGCTGTCATTACCAAGACACCTGTATGTATTAGGCTTCCAAACTTACCTGCCCACTTATGGCATGGTGTTGTCTTTGAAGCCATAGGCAACACCTTGGGCAATTTCATTATGGGAGACTTCTGGCAGGAATATAAAGGTCTCTACACATATGCCAGAATATGTGCGGAGTTAGATTTGAACAAAGGACTTCCAGAACAAATCAATCTCAAGATAAATGACTATGTCCGGACCACTAGACACTGGATTACAAAAATACTGCATTCTGTTGCCACCATTGCCACCAATCAGGGCATCTACAGAACACCTGCCCCTCTCTCCCGGAAAAAAAGAATAAGGATAACCTCTCCAAGCCCAAGTCCAAACGATGGGCTCCTTGCTCTCCACCTCCAGTCGTGGATTCTGATTCCTCTAGCTCTGAAGATGAAGGTAGCGATACATATTTGGATCAAGCCCCTCATTCTGTGGTCCCTTCCACCAATGGTCCGACGCATTTCTCCGATACAGTCATCGCCCAGAAACGTGTCGATTTGACCTCCTCCTCTAGTTCAGAAAAGGAGGGCCCGTCGGTGGAGATCCCCAATCTTCAAGCTGTTCTGGCTCATTCACCCCAGGATGGTTGGGTCGAAGTCAAAAAAAGGAAAGAGAAAAAGCTTCGTGTTGAGGCATCTGCCCATTCTGGGTAGAAGTCAGTGTTTTTGCTTCCAGCCATATGTTGTAGCTTCTAGCTTGTTTCACTCCTTTTCAGGAACCGAGGTTGATAGTCCTATCATTTCCGGTTGACGGTTTTCTGTTTCTCTTGATTGTATCATCTTGTACCATATTTTTTATTAATAGAATTAGTCTAATTCAGAGGAAATATATATATCTATATATACTATACTATAATATATATATATATATATATATATATATATATATAATCTTTCGATAAAAAAATTAAGAATATTAAATACCAGATTTTAAATATAACGTAAATAAATATGTTTTAATATTAATAATAATAATAAATGTATATTTAATTGTTAATTAAAGAGATATTTGATTGTTAACTAAAAGTATATAATTTTTCTTTAATTTAAATTAGTTTTTATTTTTAATATTCATATTATGTAAATTTTATATTATTTTTTAAAATAATAAAATAAGGGCCGACATTGGATTGGAATTTAGTAATATGATTCTTAATGAAATGATAATTTTTAATGATTTAAATTACAATTTTTAATATAAAAAAGGATTTGATGTCTTATAATTTTGAAAGATTTGAACTATAAAATGCAATAATATAAGATTAAATTTTTATATTAAAAGTTTAGAAAAAATTCACCACAAAAAATTTGTTAAAATTAAGATAAATTCACCATAAAAATAGAAAAAATTAAAAATCCAAAAAACTCCCTAATAAAACACATTATTTTAGATATAAAATTTTTGTGATTCATAATGTAGAAATGTCTTTCGGATTAATCACATTATTAAGATTTAATCGTGATAATTTAAAAATCATATAATTTGATTCCTTTATCTACCATCAAACATTGTGACAAAAATATAGTTACCAAATTTATTCCACATTCATTTATGTTGGAACCATTTTCACAACAACATAATATAGAAATGCTAAATTAATCACATTATTAAAATTTAATCTTAATAATTTAAAAATCATATAATTTGATTCCTTATCTATGGTCAAACATTGTGACAAAAATATGGCTACCAAATTTATTCTGCATTCATTTATGCTGGAACTATCTTCACAACGAAAAATTGACAATCTTCATACCCTATACTCACATACATATTGCTCAAAACTGACAAGAACCCAAGGGTCAAAGCTAACAAGGCCCATCAATTGTAGCATTAAATATCTCGTCGCTGACTGAGCGTCAATTGTGTGAATTTTCTTCAGTGACTAGTGGAATTAAATTAACGCTCTAGAAGGCACTGCATAGGTTGTACACCGATAGAAGGCACTACTATCCTGTGAACGTTGACTGACTCATAAAATCTATTAAGGAAAGTGACCCAGACTAGTCATTCAAGGCATCCTCATAAATATGAGAGCACAACTGTAGATAGTAGATATCAGGTTCACGATACAGAAACTTTGAATCTCATATGTAATTGCATTCATGGGCGCAATTAAATATCACAAAATTGATATTTAGGGTTTGGATTTCGCACCTTACACCGCTAAAATTTGTGATTGCCACCCATTTTTACTGATGTGTCAATAAAAATTTTACTATTTCAAATTATATTATAAAATATTTAAAATAATTAGTTATAAATAATGTGAACTTTGACTAGGTTGAATTATACTAGCCTCTAGCATTTCTGCAACCATACGTTCAATTTCACTCTTTTGGGCATAGGGATATCTATAAGGCATGATGTTTGGAGGAACACTTCCTGGAATCAAATGAATAGCATGATCATGATCACGAATACGTGGGAGGCCTTAGGGAGTCTCAAATACCTTGGAATGATTATCCAAGACTTTTTGGAGATATGGAGAAATAGATGATTTTGATGTCGGAACCTCTAGTGAACATAACTATGCAATTATGCCTTGTTGCTCTTTATTTAGAAGCTCTGTCATTTTATTAGAGCCAATTATCTTTCCTGATTTCCCTACGATACCCCTTAATTCAACTTCCTTTCCTTCTGAAGAAAATTTCATGAAAAGTTCTTGAAAATTAAAAGCTATTGTACAAAAGGATTGTAGCCATTAGACTCCTAGTACAACATCAACACCACCCATTGGAATGGAAAGCATTGGGCCATTCAATACATATTCTCCCATGGATAGCTTAATATTATGGCACTTTCCTGAGCAATTTATGGTTCCTCCACTTGCTACCATCTCTTAACACTCTGGTGTTGGATATAGGAAGCAATTCAATTCCTTGGCTATCTTACAATGAATAAAATTATGGGTACCGCCCCAATAAATCAACACTATTACCTTTTTCTTCTTGATATGCCCTTCTATCTTGATAGTTTGAGGAGTGGTAATTCGAGCCAATGCATTACAAGATATGGTCGGATTCATTTCTTCTTTCTCTAGGGTTTGTTCCTGGTGTATATCCTCTTCTTTTGATGTTTCTTGTTTCATTTCTTCATCCTCTTCAAACCTATGTAAAGTAATTCTTCTCAGCACACTTATGACCTTTAGTGTATTTGGTATCACAACTATAACAAATCCCCTTTGCTCTTTTTTCTTCCAATTGTTGTGGTGTCAACCTTGTAGGTTATGGATGTCTAGGGGCAAAAACACTTCCATCTTTATGATTGTGAGTGGTAGGCTTCCTTGTTGCCATAATTTTGCTTTCCATTTTTATTGCCAACCTGAATGCCTTCCCCAATGAATCAGGTTCCCAAAGGCAAACCTCATTTTGGATGCTATCCTTTAAAGCCCCTATGAACACATCAATCTTATGCTCCTCTGGAATATCTTTTACCCTTATATTCAATTTTTGGAAGTCATCAATGTGCTCCATCATCGAACCCTTTTGTTTGAGATTTATCAATTGGCTAAAAAAAGTGTTTCTTTTTGTATCCTCATGATGTGTTATCATTTCATCCGTAAAAATAGCCGAAGTAGAAATTTGTTTATGAGAGCAAAGTCATCGATACCATACAAACTGATTTTCTTCCAAATATAAAGTTGCAATGCGTACCTTTTGTGTGTTTTGCACATTATGGATATCAAAAAATTGCTCCATCTGTAGTATCCATGTTACGAGATCCTTGCCATCAAACTTCCACATATTGATCTTTGGAACATGGTGGGTCTTTGATCCAATGTTAGAGTCTATGAAATCATGATTAACATTTATTTTTTTCTCATCATGAGTTTCCTTTACTACCCTTTGACCATTAATAAACATTTCTTGTAGAAACTTTGTAAAATTTGTCTTCAAATCTTCCATCTTAGCTTCCATGCCTTTCTTTAAATCATCCATCTTAGCTTCTACGCCTTTCTTTAAACCATCCATATTAGCTTCCATGCCATACATCTTAGCTTCTACGTCTTTCTTTAAACCATCCATCTTATCTTTTGTTACTTTTTGTGCAAGTGAATTTTGTTGCACTTGGTCTCGTAATTTTGATATATCATTTCGCATTTCTTCCTCTTCTTCATGAGTCATGCTAGAACTTTAAAGTTAGTTACTAGGTGTTTCCATTTTCTGTCTTCGGAGCATCAATTAATGATAATAATGCTTCACTATGCCCTTTGAATTCCTTCAAACTAATTTTTCAAACCAAACTTATGCAAAACTTGAAAAAAACTACAAACCTTTTTTCACTTTGTAGTAGCTCGATATTGAATATGTTGTATCTCTATAATTTTGGATCTCCAAGGTCTGAAATTTCTTCTTGCGCTAACCCTCTAAGTCCTCTTTCCAATGCCACTAGTCTGATAAAAATTGGGTTCTCCAAGAAAGAGTTATGCCAAATCTCCCACGATGACCTGATTATATAATTTTTCAGTAGAGCGAACTCGTGCCACGTGTCACTGTTTCGACCTTCGGATCTGAAAAAGATACATCGCAAACTAAAGTATGTTCTCTTTCTGTAACTTCTTACGAAATTTCAATCTGATGCTCAGAGAGAAAGCTATGACGATTTTCCCCAGATCACCTATTTGGGATGTAATTCAAGAGCCTACAAAAACCCTAAATGTCTTGGACTGTATCTCTGAAAATATAGCGCAAAAAGATCTGAAATTTAGGCCCATGCTTCCCCACAATTTCGGCTCAAATGGGTTTTAATTTCAAAGTCTGAACCTTCGTAGAAAAAAAATTATAGTGAACATTTCACGACGACCTGTTTGTGATTGAATTTTGGAGCTTTCAAAAACCCTAACTTCCTCAGATCATATCTTTGAAACTATAGTGAGACAAGATCTGAAGTTTGGACCTGAGGTTTATAACGATTTCGTCTCAAATGGGTTATTTTTATCTTTTGAAACATCAATGAAAAAAATTATAGCAAAAATGCCATGAAGTCCTGTTTGGAGCAACGGAACCCTAGAATCCAAAGCTCTGATACCAAATGTTATGAAACCAGCTCACAAAAAGATAGAAAAGATAGATCACAACTTAGAAATCAGCCTCTTAAAGGGGGAAACCTCCTTTACATTACACAAATGAACAATTCTTAGATGATACAAATGACAAAGCCTCCTTTCTATATATAGGAGTTTAAGGGGTCACAATATAGCCAAAGTTGACCTAACAATAATAATATAAGGGCACAAAAATAACAATAGTGGGCTTCTATGGGGCACAATAACAACAATATTGGGATAATAGGGGCACAACAATAACAATAAGGGATACAATGATAATAGTAATGGGGGAATCACTAGTATTATAGGGACCTAACACCGTAAAAATACTCATTCACCTACATCAAAACTTCTTTCACTGTGATGTTGATCTTCCTATTGTTTCATTCGATTTTGCACCAGAGTGAGGATATATTTTAAGAGTTGGAGAATTTGTTGATGCTCGATGTGATCTTCCACTGCTTGAACCTTAGATTCTTCTCTTAAATATGATGTGATGGATGGTGGATGATATCTATAAAGTTCCATAAATGAGGTCATTTTTGCTACAGTATTGAAGGAAGTGTTTTACCCCGATTCAACTAGAGGTAACCACTTGACCCATTGTGTTTTTTTTATCCAATACAAAGCATAAAAGATATCCTTCCAAACATTTGTTCACTATCTCCATTTTCCCGTTAGATTGAGGATGATAAGATCATCTATGAGCTAGTTGAATACCAAGGCAAGAAAATAAGTTCGTCCAAAAATTTCCAGTGAAGTTGGGATCTTTGTCACTTACAATAATCTTGGGTTTCCATGTAGATCTTGAAATGTGTCCATAAATGCCATAGAAATTATAATGGATTTAAAATGATGAGATAATGCACAAAAGTGTGCATACTTGATAATTCTATCAACTACCACCATGATGACTAATGAGCCTCAGTATTGAAATAAGAATATTGCAACTCCCAAGGCTACCGAATTTAATTATCCACCTGGTGTTCATGCAAACTTAAGAGGTATCAGCATTATATGTGCAACATACAATGTATACCTCCTTACATGTCATGATTCAATGGAGTGAGTTTAATAAAATTAGATCCTAAACTAATTTCATAAATGGAAATTCTCGAAATGGAAAAGAAATTAATCCTAGGTAAGAACAACAAATTGTCATTGAAATCTTAAGAGCATGAATTCAAATAAATAGGCTTCATCTACATTGTAAAAAATCAGGTCCTAATTGATGTTTATTCTTCCTCAACCATTGATTTAGAGACTAGGGGTCGTGATTCAACCGTAAGGGATCAAAACCAAGCTTCTTAAGCAAATCTAGGCAAGTATATACATGTTGGAAGGCTGCTTAACGAGATCCTGTAACTACTATAGGATGTTAAATATTTTCTACATGAAGTTATAATTCACCGAATGACCAAGAAAATCAAATCCAAATTGGATGGGACAAATTTTCTTTATTGACTAGGGTGTATTAGGTCTCCATTCCAAGTAGAATCACTCAAAAATACCTCTATTAACTCATGCTAAAAAATAGCAGAAAATTACTAGTCTAAAATCTAGAAATTCATAACTAGTGAGCTAGTAAATATATCAAATGCCTAACCTCATCAAGTGCAAATTCAATGGGATAATTGTTTTTATTAACTAGAATTTTTTTTTATCTAATGCAAGTGGAATCAACTTGATTGAAGCTTGTTAGCATGTTCTAAAAAATAGCTGAAATTTATTGTTATTTGTCACAAGGGACTTCCAAAAATTTAGATTTGGGAATAAGCAAACTAATCTAAGTAGCTCAATAATTACTATGACCTTCCAAATCTGTTCCAAGTATGAAATGATGCTTGTGATCCTATAAAATAACTTACTTCAACTATTTAACCCAATCCTACAATGATAAATCATTAATACTAAACGCAGAAATAGAAAAAGACAAGAACAAGAGATGCATGTGAATAAGAAGTGAAAGGAAGAAAAGTAAATAATACAACAGGGCTCTAAGGCTCCTAGGATGGCCAAGCCCAATCAAACTCAGAGTCCTATGAATGAGACCAATATTTAGAAGTTGAACATGGCATCAATCTTCATTATTTCCATCAATACAATTACATCCCTGCAAGAACTGAAAGTGGAGCTGCAAAAATACAAGTTCTCTCCACAAGAAGACTAAGACAAATCAACCCCTAGAGGAAAATTTAACTTGGTATTTATGAAAAAATGATTAGGAAGCATCCCCCTTGAAAGGAGCAATCTTTCCCCATCAAAATACCTCAAATAGTGGATCTAGTTCCCAATACTAGGAATCTACATTAAATGACGGGGAACACATTCCTAGATTTTCTCAATCATTGGAGCTCCAAAATCTGTGCAATAATTTCATAATATCTTCTTCATTTATTATTCAATATTTATCCTCCTGTAGTAGGGATCAAGTCCCTAAATCATCTCCTCCTCCAAATCTTCATAATCTACCCAATATTCTCACAATATTTCACAAAAATAAATAATATTAGGCACAAATATGAAATTATTCGTAAACCCTCCTAATGAACATATTAAAGTTAAAAATACATTATCTAATGCAAAAAGAGAGGTTTAATGTACTAAAGGAAGGTCAGATGGACCTTAATTTATGTCTAATTTGGAGGCCCATCAATGACACTATTTCCTTCAAACTTGGGTAAACCTATGATAAAATCCATTGAGACCTCCTCCGAAGGCTGCCATGGAATGGCTAAAGATTGTAACAAACCCTTGGTCTTAATTGTCTCAACTTTATTTTGTTGATAAACCAAACATTCCGCCACAAACTTTTGAATATCATATTTAAGGCCATCCCAAAAAAAATCCTTCTTGACCCTATGGTAAGTTTTCAAAAATCTTGAGTTCCCTCCTAAGGGGGAGGTGTGCAATTCCAAAATAATATTTTTATTGAGAAGGGAATTCTTACAAAGATACAAACAATCTTTGCACCATAATGAATCATTTTTCCGACCAAATGTATCAGATGTACTAGGATCTTGCTGCAACTTTTGAATGACTGCCCACACCTCTTCGTTATTCTTCCATTCATTCCTTGCTCCGGTTATCCAATCATGTTGGATAATAGAAATGGCACAAAGCAATGCTTCCACATCCTCATTCTTTCTTTAGAGTGCATCTCGAACAACATTTTTCTTCCCTTTTTTATAGATGATTTTAAATTCATAACCCAACATCTTTGTGACCAATTTTTGTTTCTCTTCTGAAGATAATCTTTGTTCCAAAAAGTATTTAAGGCTATCATGATATGTTTTTACCTTGAAGTGTCCTCCCATTAGGTAAGGTCTCCATTGCTTTAGTGCATGTAGTATTGCCAACATTTCCTTCTCATAAATATGTTTATGTAAATACTTTCCTTTGATTGGACGACTTTCAAAAGCAATGGGTCTTCCTTCTTGCAATAAAACAACATGAATTCCATTTCCTGAGGCATCATGTTCCACAATATAAGTTTTTGTGAAGTCAGATGTAAGTAAGACCGGTGCTTGGCACATTGCCTATTTAAGATGTTCAAAGGCCTTAGTCACTTCTCGAGTCCAAGAAAATGCATCTTTCTTCAGTAGTGTTGTTAGAGGTGTTGTTATTCTCCCATAATTCTTAACAAACTTGTGATAATACCCAACCAACCCAAGAAATCCTTGAAGATGCTTTATGGTTGTGGGGATTTTCCATTCTTTAATGGCTTTAATTTTTTAGGGTCTACCTTAACACTCTCATGAGATACAATATTCCACTTCCTATACTCCAAAGAAACATTTGAGCACCTGTCAACATGTTGAACATGATGCTTCCAAGATTTTATGTAGATTAGTATATCATCAAAAAATACTAACATAAATTTTCTAAGGAATGGTTCGAAAATGGAATTCATCAAACCTTGAAATGTCAAAGGTGGATTAGTAAGTCCAAAATGCATAACCAAAAATCATAATGACCCTCATGAGTCCTAAATGTCGTTTTCGGAATGTCTTTAGTCTTCATTCTAATTTAATGATATCTTGAATGAAGATCCAGCTTGGTGAAGTAAATTTCTCAACCTCTAAACAATCTTTGCTCCAACCTCTAATATTCCATCACAACCTAGGTCGGCTCCATCACTCCAACATCCTAACTACTAATATTCCTTTGTCTGTGTCTTCCATCCCCAAGCACCATCATCCCCTCTCTATGTGACATCCATTTGTGTTACGCTCTACTTCCTGCACCAGACTTGTGCTGTAGTCCGCTCATTTCTCTCATGCTCCCCATCCCTACTAGGTGGCCTAGTGCTTACAAAAAAAAAAAAAATATGGGCTCCAACAGTGGGAAGGAAGTGAACAAGTGACTCAACGTCAATAGCCCAGCAGAGGAGGAGGATGAAGACTTCAAATTACATGTGCACTATTGTAATTTTTTTTTGTTAGGAAGTTATTGTTGGATGTATTCCCATGGGCATATAATGAATTTTTGTGAAAATATGTTATCTTTTATATTTCAAATTTTTGCGATCATAATCTTGTTTCAAATATTTTTCTGGATCCATCGCATATCCAAAACGTCGATTGTCTAACAAACATTATGCGATGGATCCGGAAAAAATATTGGAAACAATATGTTGTCTCTTAAAAAACTTTAGTAATCTATAAGAAACAAAAAGACAAAATAGATAATAAGAAAAATGTAATATATGAAAAATGTAATATATCTCCTCAATACATATGGTAATCATGCATAAAATTAATGAAATACATATACTCATCTTATTAAAAAAATAATGTAAAAAATTCAAAAATAAATATATATATATATATAATATAGATAGATAAATATAAATTTAAATTAAAAAAATAAAAAATAAAAATTAAGTTAAAATGAACTACATGGAATTAATTAATTATATATATATATATATATATAAATATATATATATTATATAATATATATAATTGTTAATTTCGGTGATTTTAAATAAAATATTTTTTTTATTAATTTGTTGTATAAAATTATGATGATAGTTGAATTTTTTGGTATGAAAATAGATATTATATAATATTATGAAATAATAATAAATAAAAATAATTTCAAAAGTGTTAAAAGATAAGAAGTAAAATTTAATAAAATTTAGATTTTTTTTTCCAACTTCATTGGTTAACATTATAAAACTGTTAACTATAAGAAATAAAGATAAATAATAAAATAATTGTTTTTCATTTTGTAAAATATTATATTGAATAAATATATAAGATAATGAGTATGATAATCTAATTTTTATTTTTATTTTTGTTTACTAGTTTGTTTATGACTTGTATCACTTGATCTATGTAACTAATCATATGATAATTTATTTAATAAGAATTATAAAATTAATATAAAATTTTCTTTTATATAAAAATCAATAATAAATCTGATTGAGTTTTTCCGGGGACAATTGTCCAAAAATAACTGTGTCAAAATTCTCATGTGTGTGCTAGAATTTCTCAGTTTCCTGTATTTTATTTTCTTTAGTATTTTTATGGTGAAAATTGTTGTTGTGATTTTATTCATTGTTTGTCGTAGCAAATAAAATGCACAATTTAACAATGGCTTTTGGATCCGAGAAACCGAACAGGTTGGCTGCTCCGGAGGCGATCGCCCTGATGGCCTAGGGTTCCGTCAGACTGACCCACGCCCCTCAGGATCCCGCCTGGCAGCTCTGCTTCTAGGCTCGCTCTCTCAGCGCCCCTCCTGGGCCTCCTCGCGCCTCCTACTTCTCTCTTGGCCTCCTGCTCAGTCCCCGCTCTGGGGCTCTTCCCTGCAGCCTCCACCCCCTCCTGGATAGTCTACGCCTTGGCTCCCCCATGGCTGGATCAATCCCCTGCCCCCATATCCAGAAGACTATGAGAAACTGTTCGCATCCCTTATCCCAGAGAACGCAACATCCAGAATCTGTCCATCTACGACTAAGTTCGTCAAGAAACTCGATGAAATACCTGAAGTCTCCCTTCCCCCTTCCCTCCCGAGGAAGGCAGCAATTTCTCTAGCTGAAAGAGGTCTGGTAGGCCAGTTCACTAGACTCTGGCCCTTGCCCAGATCAGTTCAAAAATGGGTGGAATGCAACTGGAATGCGATCATACAAGCAAAAATAGCTATCAGATTCTGTGGAAGAGGATTTTACACCTTTTTGTTCGAATCAAAAGAGGATAGGAACCTCATCTTTAGAAACGGTCCCTATTTAATGGACTCAAGAGGCCTCTATCTGAATAGATGGTCTCCTGATTTTGATCCAGAAATGGACATCCCAAACGCAGTCCCGGTTTGAGTCCGTCTTCCTCATCTGTCGCTCCACTGTTGGGGAGATGAATCAGTCAAGGCCATTGGGAATGTAGTCGGCAAATACATAGATAGATCTGAACCAAAGGAGAACATGTATGCTTGTGCGAGAATATGCATTGAAGTAGGCCTAGGGAAGCCAGAATCTATCAAGATCAAGGTGGATCAATGGACACACATCCAACAGGTAGATTACGAGTAGCTACCCTTCAAGTGCAAGGTATGTCACGAGTATGGGCATTTTACAAATAGATGTAGCAAGTTAAAAACAAATGAATCTGATGGAAATGTCGAAAATTCTGAAGGCTCGTGGGAACAAGTTAAAAAGAAAAAATATAATCCCTCTCTTGGCCCAAGCTCCAAGGCCCTCCCGGAAAATCCTTCTGCTCCTTCCCACCCTTCCAGTTCAGCCCCCCCCTTCCCCTCATCCTCCAACCCTTTTGAATCTCTGTCAGCCATAGATCCCATTTCTCCCCCCTCATCTCCCTGAGACACTGCACTTGCAGTCATCACCTCCCTCTCTCAACCTCTGTCCTCCCCTCCTCCAACCATGGATCGAATACTAACCAGAAACAAAATGAAAGAGAATACCCTCACTTCTGACCCTCCTAGAAAAGTAGGCAAGAAGCCAAACAAAGAAATCAGGGATGAAACAGCAGCGAAAGAAATGGCCACTGGAACTCAGCAACCAATGGACACATATCTAGACAAGCAAAAAGGAAGTGGGGAAAAGACAAAAGAGAAGAGCGGGACTCACACAAAAAATGGTAAATGATGATTTTGGTCTCTTGGAATTGTAGGGGGATGGGCTCCTCCCTAAAAGTAAACACAGTCCGAGTTCTAATCAAACAGGAGCAGCCAGATCTCCTCCCCATCCAGGAGACCAAAATATCTGATCAAGACTTCCAAAACCACATAAAAAAAGAAAAAACTACACAGGTACAGCAATAAGTGCAGCAAGCGCATCAGGAGGCATAGGAACTATATGGAACAAAAATAAATGGGACCTTACCAATCAAAACTCTTGCAATTGGTGGGTAAGAACAGACCTTAAAAACAAAGTCTCAAAAGAGGAATACACTATTTACAACATTTACGCCCCGAATCACTACCGGGACAAAGAAATATGTTGGGATTCAATAACTTCAGATCTCCAATTAACTCAAGATAGGAATATTTTCTTGGGAGGAGACCTGAATCTAATAAGGAATGTTGATGAAAAACTAGGAGGGAACTTCTTCGCAGACCCCTCAAGAGACTCTCTGGAAACACTAATTCAAGCCCACAATCTAATTGATATCCCTCCTCATAACGGGAAGTATACGTGGAGTAACAAAAGAACTGGCATCAACAACATAAAAGAGAGGTTAGACAGAATTCTTGTCCATGAAAGAATAGTAGCAGGCTTTCCCTCAATCAAAAGCAAAATTATTCAAGCCTCTGCCTCAGACCATAAGCCGATGGTTTTGACACTGGACAAGGGAAGAAATTTGGGCCTCTCCCCTTCAAATATAATAAATCCTGGGACTACAAAGAAGACTTTCGAAAACTTGTTCAAGAACAGTGGGCAAAAGAAGTCGTTGGTTCTCCCCACTATACATGGGAAACCAAACTAAAGTCTCTCAGAACAACCATCAAACAGTGGACAAGAGATAATGCAGCAGTGGAAAACAAAAAATGACTGGATCTCCATAAATAGTTAGAACTATGGAATCAGGAAAAAGAGAACATACAATACACAGAGGAGGATCAAACTAAAGAAAACGAAATGTACAGGGAACTATACAGGCAAAATAGAATGGAGGAAGAAGAACAACGACATAAATCAAGGTGTCTCTGGCTCAGGGCTGGAGACAAAAATACCTCATTCTTCCATAACAGTTTAAAGCTCAGACATGCTAGAAATCAAATCGACAAAATTTTGGCAGAGGGGAAAGAGGTCAACGATCAAGAAGGAATCAAAGAGGCAGCTTACAGACATTTTCAATCCCTATTATCAGCAGACTCTCAGTCTCCGGATAACACGAATTTCCTTAGGCCAATTGAGAAGAAAATCAATGATTGGAAAAATAGAGAACTGGACCAGAACGTCTCATAGGAGGAAATCAGGTTGGCAGCTTTCATCATGCAGCAAGACAAGGCTCCGGGACCATATGGTTTCACTGTGGCCTTCTACAAAAACCATTGGGACACAATAAAAAAAGATTATGTAAGGATGATGAAAAATGTCTTCCAAAAACACAAGATGGGGGACAACACAAAATCCTCTCACCTTGCCCTCATCCCCAAGGACCTAAACCCCCTCTCCTTTGATTGCTTCCGACCTATCTCTTTGTGCAATGTCTCCTACAAGATAGTCACCAAAATCCTTGCTAATAGACTTAAAAATCTCCTCCCTTGCCTCATATTAGAGAACCAAGGTGGATTTGTTCCTCGTAGACAAATCACGGATAATGTCATTTTGATACAAGAAGCAATCCACAGTAGCATCAGCAGGAAGGAAAGAGGCATGATCATCAAATTAGATATGGCAAACGCCTTTGACAGGGTTAACCATCATTTCTTGAGAGAAGTTCTCAGCAAATTTGGGATCTCCAACAAATTTATTAGCATCATCATGGAGTGTATCTCTCACCCCTGGACCGCTCCTCTGATCAATGGCAGACCGAGCAGTTACTTCAGAAGTTCTAGGGGTTTGAGGCAAGGCTGCCCTCTCTCTCCTTTCTTATACATCATAATGGCGGAAACTTTGAGCATCCATCTGGAAAAACTACGCAAGCAAAAGGAGATTACAGGAATCAGTATAGAAAGAAGGATCAAAGAAATCAATCATTCACTTTTTGCAGATGACACTCTTCTAATCAGGGGAGCTTCAAGCTTGATGGCAAAAATATTCAAGAAAATCCTGGACACATTTCTAACAGCATCAGGAGGAAAGCTAAACAACAAAAAATGCAAGATATACACTTGGAACTTATCCTTGCAAATCATGCAAAGAATCTCTATGATCTTGGACATACTGGTGCAAAGAAATTGGAGCTATTTCTCTTACTTGGGTCTACCCCTAGCAAAAGAAACAGTCAAGTCAGAAATTTGGGAAAAGCATATAGAAAAAATGAGAGGAAAGCTTCAAAGCTAGGGGATGTCTTGGCTCAATTTGGTAGGTAGAACTACCCTCATCAAGGCTATTCTCTCAGCCCTTCCCATTTACCAGTATGTTGTAACCTTAGCTCCTGCAAGCACCCACAAACATATGGAAATAATTATGTGAAGCTTCCTGTGGCAGGGAAGGAGACAAGATTCAAAAAAAATCAGCCTCGTCAGATGGGATCAAGTTATTCTTCCATTTGAAAAAGGAGGTCTAGATATCAAAATTCCAAGCCTCTCCAATAAAGCTATGGGATTCAAACTAATATGGAGAATGATTATAGGAAAAGGCTCCTGGTGGGTGGAGGTTATCAAAAGGAAGTATCTCAATGGCCTGAATTCTAATGTCCTCTCTGAAACAATTGTGGAAAGACCATGCACTCCTGTTTGGAAGCTCATCAAAAAAGTCCTCCCTCAATTTAGAAATCATGTTTCAAAAGTGCCTGGCAATGGAAAGGAGATAAATATTTGGTCTGATAGAATCATGGGGGCAAAGCCAAGGAACCTAATCCAAAATTTCAGACCCATCCAAACATTGATGGAAGCAAAAAATTTGAACTCTCTATACGACATCTCCCTATGGGATCACAACAGCTAGCATGATTGGAAGGGCCTCTCTCCCCCAAATGATCTCAGGGACCTCTGGAGCGACCTTGAGATATCCCTCTCAGGATCAGCTCCCACAAACAAAATGGCAGATGATAGGTATGTCTGGGACCCTAGTGGAGGGAAATTCACAGTCAAAGAGGGATACAAACTCCTACAGGACACCACCGCAACAAACAAATGGAACCTATACAAAGTAGTCTGGAAATCTGAGTACCTGCCAAAGATCAAGTTCTTCAACTGGACCCTTCTCAAAGGTAATATTCTCACTGCCGAGAACCTCAAAAAGAGAGGCATTCTTGGCCCCTCAATTTGTTGTTTTTGTCGAGCTGAGGAGGAAAGCAGCCATCACCTCTTCTTTGAATGCCCTTTTGCCCAAAGCTGCTGGAAGCACATTATCAGTCCCTTGAGTATAGGAGAAACCTTCGACCATCTCACCTCTTTACAAAAATATTGGGAGAAATGCTATCCTTACTCTAAGAAAAATAAGATCTCCATTATCCGTCTGTGGAAATGCATCCCCTCAACGCTCAGCTGGAAAATTTGGCTCGCCCGAAATAACTGCATCTTTAAAAAACAGAAGCCTAATCTAGCCCGCACCTTGGCAAAAACTACAACCCTTATCTCTGAGACAATAAGCACCAATTGTATGTCTCAACCAGATCGAACCAGTTGGCACAAGATTGAGATCGACTAGTTCAACAAATTCTGCCTTAGTTTTGACAAAAGCAATCACCCCCTCTACAAAGTAGACAAGAGAAGGAATAATTGGAAGCTCAGAGGCACCAAGGAGGAAGTTAACCAATGGATTCTAGATCAAAAGTGACCCACCCTCCAGTTCGACGGAGCCTCTAAAAATAATCCGGGGAAAGCTGGGGTAGGGGGAGTCATAAGGGATCAGCATGGCAAAGTCCTGATAACATACGAATGGGGCCTGGGTAAAATGTCCAATAACAAGGCTGAGGCTTACAGCCTCCTATTAGGCATAACCATCCTGAAGTAAATGAGCATACAAAGCCTAATCATCCTGAGAGACTCGGCTATTTTAATTGCAGCCATGGCAATAGGAGGCGAGTTCAAAAAAACGGCCCTCAACAACCTCAAGCTTCGGATCATGGACAACATCAGCAACTTGGGGCCACCACCTTCAAAAAAGTCATGAGGGAAAATAACTCAGAAGCTGACTACTACGCCAACAGGGCAACCAGCAGGCTTACTGGACAAGTAAGAGAAAATGACAATACTTATGATAAGCCAATCCCATAGCTTGTTCTACCATACTCCAAACTCTCATAACTTTGGTCACCTCAGCAATCATATTCCTCTTCCCACCCCCTTCCCTAAGCTCATCAAATTGCCGGCAGTCCTCACCTCCTGTGCCATCGATCCCCTCAATATCTTGAAACATGCAATCGACGCATTCCCTGCCAATCCGATCAGGTACGAGCTCATGCATCACCAAAACCACAGTGCCATCTCCAAGCAGAAGTTAGGAAACCATCGCATCGAAATCTCCTCTGTCTGCAAAAAAATCAACGATCTGATCTTAAGATCAGCCAAATCCCTGCGCATCCTTCACCTGAACCACCTGAACAGCCCCTCTCCCTTCTTTATAAACAACAAAGACCCCCCCTCTTCGCACAGGTCTAATAGTGCTAAGGAGCGTCCCCCTTCAGTCTACCTACGGAGCGGCGCAGTTGCAGAGGTTGCCTTGCGATCAGCTGGGATAGGAGGCTGCCCTCCCTTCTCTGTGGTAATCTCTGTTTTATCTAGGTTCTGGTTTTTTCTAGTTGCTAACCGGTGCATTGTCTATCTGAACCAACGCTCAACTATTGCAGTTTTCTCCTACTCCCCGGCAGCTCACGATTTTCATTCCCCTTCCCCTCTTCTAGTCTCCCTCCCTGTAGTATCCGCTCCTCCACAAAACAGTGCACTCGTCCAGTTCTCCCCCCTTCCTCATTCCCTTCTCTTCTTTGTCCTTTGCTCCTCCTGTTTCTTCCCTCTACAACAACTCTACAAAGTAATAACCAAGCAAGTTCCTGAAATGGCAGAGCAACAGGAAGATCATGACCCAGCTGCGAACCCCTTGGAGCGAGTCATGACCAACAGTAACTGCACCTTGTGCAAAGCCCACTGCTTCATGATAGCAAGAATTGTAAAACACTTCAACAAACTCAAGGAGGAATTCCAAGCTAACAGTAGATCAAAAAGAAAAAAATTAGAGAAACAGAAAGCAGCGATAGAGGGTCTCAAGGAAAAATGCAACCATATGGAGGAAGAAATTGCACACATCAAAACAATAACCCAGAGCATGCAAGCAAAGGCCTCGACAAGGGCCAGTGCAAGAAAGGAACCTCAGCCTGATGACTCTGTCAACCAGCAGTAGTTTCATGATCTATGTCTTGTAAATTTTGTCTGTTAGTATGCTCGTTTGTTTGGCAATATAGCCGTTATCTTTTTCAAATTGTTCTCCACAAGCTTACCAACAAGGATCAAGGGTCTGCGTACCCATTTTGGATCCTTCCCTCTCTATTTTACCTACCATATGTAAAAGGACTTGTTCCATGAAGTTTTTATAATACATAAGTAACCGATCTCGTTAAAAAAAAAAATCAATAATAAATCTATATAATATTTTTTTTTAATATTTTT
>APFE030078098.1:266441-340748 GCA_000404065.3 Pinus taeda | reverse complement strand
ATGTTATTGAACCAATTTTGGCATTGATTCGGCTTCTTTTCGCTACCAAGCATAGATTACAATTGTTTGGATCAACCCGGCTTTTCCACACTTGCTTGTTGCTTGTTTGTTTCTTCTAGACTTAAAGGCATCAAAATCAAAAAGTTTGCATTCATTTAGTATGAAAGTGAAAGTAAATTTGCATTTCGAGTTTGCATATTGGAAAGCGAATGATAAAATCTCTCATTAGTAGTGTCTGTGCACTTTAGGAATTGGTTTCTGTATGCATTGAATGACTACCATTGTTGTCTTGGTTTTCTTGGTTTGGAAATGATCTCTCTACCCTCTCGTAAGTACGTGTTCATTGAAGAAAAAGGATTTTTCGTGCATTCTAGCTGCATCCTAGGATTTATTATATACATACAATAAGGCCTGAAAACTAAAACATAATCCAAGATCAACTCTAAAATGAACTGAATGAATCTAACAACGCATTGGAACATAACGCACATTATTTAGAGGTCTAGGGTAGATACGTGCTCCGACGTCGTTAAACCTAGTCACTTTTGTTTCCACGCAAGGTTGGGTGATTCCTCCTTCTGTGACTCAATAGTGGTCTAGTACGGACTTGTGCTCCCACGTACCATCGAGTATATGGGGAGACCCCATTAGGTTATCATCCTTTATCCATAGGAAGCCGTGTCTGTCACCTTACAAGCCGTAATGCACCGAACACAGCATTCGGGAAGATTGACTGTCGTACGGAAAGTCCTTGGTTCTCATACAATTGCCAAGGTGTATATGCAGTTTTACGGATTGTCTGGTAAACCTTTTGCCTAGTTCTCTAGAGTAGTCACTTTTGCTCCTTTTCGGACTCCCTAAAGGAAAAGGTTCTTCTAAGCACTTGTCACTTCAGGCTCATTAAACATTCGAAGGCGACTAGAGTCATCTTTTGGTCCTTTTCTCGACTCTTTAAAGATGAAAAGGTCAAGTTGTGTCCTTGTGTCTTAAAATTTATTCGGCCACATTCACATTTACCCTGTTAGATCTTGTTTGCGTTAGCTTGAGTAGGGTCCTTTCTCCTTAGTTTTCCTAGGATATTTTGAATCGAATCATCCTAGTGGAATCATCGATCTCGTCTCCTATTCCAAGTGACCAAGGGTCTCCTTCTTCTGTTTCTCCTGAGACACCGGTTGGTAGTGGTACTCTCCCGATTATTCCAAGTATCCAACCGCTAAACTCTCGTGCTCCAGAAGATGACTTTTACGATATCCATTGGAACCCTGTTTGGGATCCTTTCGAAGAGGACATTCCTATTACTCCTCCTAGTGTTTTGGTCCCAATGTCTTCCTCTAACATGGATGACACATGCCCCATCGCGAGTGAAGCATCAGTTGTAATGAGCAGTGAAATTCCTATCTCAGCGGAGGTTCCACCCTTCAGTGTCACCCCTCCCGGTGTCACGTTTCCCTTATGCTATAGGGCTTTGAGGGATGTTATTGTTTCTAGGACCTCCTTTACGGGTTCTATGTGGGATCACAACATCACTCCGACTTCAGGGTCCTTTATTCCTCAAATTCACAATACATTTGTCACTTCAGTTCCGACTATTCCAACTGTCTGTGTAGCTTCTTCAGCGCCTCTTATTGGTGTCGTCACTGCATCCTCGGTTGTGACCACTATTACTGGACCATCCACCAGTTCGGCAAATAGTGGCCCATCGGCACCTACGTCTAGAGTTGTCAATCCTACGCTCAGTGCCCCACCTTCTTCTGGTTCCATTAAGTACGGGGGGCATACGATAAGTATTTGCAAGTTTTCCATAATCCAGGCTCACAAGGTCCGCTCCATTACTATGATCCCGTAGGGCATCATCTTTATCTTGCCAGTCCCTTGCCATCTCAACCTACGGTTGAGGTCTCAGTCCCATTAGTTGTTGCTTGGGGTACCTCTGGTTACGACGGTGGCCAAGTACCTCTTGCGAACCTTCAAGGACCACCTTATCAAGGTCAGTCATCTTACACGTAGCCTCCCTATGGGCAGCAGTATTACGGACAATCTTATCTAGGGCAACCTGGAGGCCAACAAGGACAACCCTTGCAGGGACAACCTTCAGCCTATGGTGGTTCATCTTTTACTTATCCTGGGCAACCCTCTGGAAATCCAGGACAACCTTATATGCAACAAGGACAACTTGGGGTCCAGCAGGGATACCCTTCTGGGCAATCCTCTGGAAATCTAGGACAACCTTATATGCAACAAGGACAACCTGGGGTCCAACAAGGATACCCTACTAGGCATGGTGGTCAGCCTTATGTATAGGAAGGCCAACCTGCTGCCCAGTCTTGTCAACCCTCTTGGCAGGGTGGTCAGCCTTAGGTACATAAAGGTCAACCCACTGCCCAGTCTGGTCAACCTTCTGGGCAAGTTGGTCAACCTCAAATCTAATCAGGTCAACCAATTGAGCTGGTCTTCAAATGCAGGGTGGATCTCAACTTCAACCTGCTTATCAAATGCAGCTTGGCCACCAGGCTCAGTATGGAGCCCAGCAACCTTATGGTTTCCAGCAATCCCAGGGGCAAGCTCAATTTGCCCCGTATCAAAATTATCAATAGATGCAAGTGAGTCCTTATCAGAATTACCAGCAACCGTATGTTGCTCCTACAGGTCAAGTTGGTAACCAATGGAATGTTGGGGGGCAGATCTAGGGTCAGTCGTCCAGTTATAACTATAATCCCTATGGACAAAATCCCTATGGACAAAATCCCTACGGACAGAACCCTTATGGGTCGGGTCCGTCTGGACAAAATCAATGGGGGAAACCAACGACTGGATGGAACCTTGGTGCTACCTCTTTCCTGCAGCCACAAATGTCCTTTAATCCTCAGTTACCCTTGTTAGCAACATTGGAGCTGTCGGATGTGTCCAAACTGACCAATGATCCTATTCTCCATAATCCGTATTGACCCCCAGTTCCAACTAAGATTCCCGGTGATTGTCCCAAATTCGATGGCAAAGATGGAGAAGACCCCCAAGCCCACGTTATGACTTATCATCTATGGTGTTTGTCAAATTCGTGGCTTGATGATTCAATCTGGCTCCGCCTTTTTCAAAGGACCCTCACTGGCTCTACTGCTAAGTGGTATATTGAGCTAGCTCGCGGATCTTTTCAAGATTTTAACTCGTTGGCAATGGAATTTTTAACTCATTTTCAGTTGACGATTCGGTATAAGACGAGAACACATCTCCTCACGTCCCTTAAACAGGATACGACCACACACATCTCCGATCACATCCATGAGTGGAGACGGTGTCATCATTTGATTAAGTTTTGGATTCCTAATCAGCTCCTGACCGATTGGTTTACGACCTCATTTGTCCCTCCAATCGTACGGGATATTGCTATGGGAGCGTGTGTAACTGAAGAGTAGGCTAATGTGCATGCTCAGTACCTTGACTTGGTTTACTCCCAGTCCGGTACACTATATGATTATTTTCCTGATGCCCGGAGGCCCAGAATTTCCAAAGCACCGCCAAAGCCATCTGTTGATGGTGTCATTGGTTCTATAAATCCGTCCTCTAAGAAATCTTCTGCAAACCATGGGAAGCAGAAGTTGAATGCTTCGAATGAAAATTCTTCTCAGGCTGTGTCTAATTCTGGAAATACATCCGAGGTTAACGCCATCCAGTCCACCACGACAGATAAAGCCTCGAAAGTAAAAAAGAAGGGAAAAGGGAAAAATAAAGTTGACCAACCAAAACAGGATTCCCCTAAACCTCCACCCGAGGAAGGAACCAAATGCAAGCCCAAGTATCCTTGTCTTATCTGTGATGAGGATCACTATACCAAAGACTGCCCTAGGTGTTCTGAAGTTAGTCGCTTGTTGAAAGGTGCTCCTAGGACTCTTGCAGTGCTGAAAGAACCTTTCCCCTCGCAGCAAACGAAAATGGTGGCTGACCCATCCAAATCCTCCTCTCCCTTTGGTTCTCAAGTGTTCATAGCTGGGACGATCCTCGTTCACATTAGCACTCGAGCAAAAGAATATCCATCACATGCTGGGAAAGAGCCTGAGGCCCCCTCTGCCGCTCCTCCATCCAGTTCTGGTCCACTCCATATCGAAAGACCTAGCACTGAGACGCCTATCCGACCCCCTCCTAAAGGTGTACTCAGGAAATCTTCTTACAACCCTAATGCTCGTGCTGCTCAGCACTACAACATCGTTGAGGACTTAGCCCAAGCTCCATCAGCTATGTTCGCTCTAGAAGTTTTTTAGAGCTACCCCTCCCAGAGGAAGTCCTTGCTATCGGCTATCGGTGGCATCGACTCGGCCGACTCGGATCTGATCACTTTTGATCTCGAAAGCCATGTACCAAGACTACCTCACCAGATTTCCTTCCTTATCGAGCTCATCATCAACTCTAAAACGATTCATCGTATGGTCATTGATGAGAGTGCTTCAACTTGCATCATGTATGTTGCTTGTTGGAAGGCTATTAGTTCTCCAACTTTGAGTCAGTCTCCTACGACCTTGGAAGCTTTTGATGGGAGAGAGTCTCTCCCTTATGGTATACTCCAATGTTTGCCGATGACTTTGGAAGGGAAGACTGTCAAAGTGGACGCTGAAGTCGTTGATGCTAATCTAACTTACAACCTCCTTCTGGGCCGAAGCTGGACATATGCCATGCAAGCCGTGGCTTCATCTCTATTTCGTGTCATTTGTTTCCCTCATCAAGGGAAGATTTTCATAGTAGACCAGCTGTCTTTCTTCGCCTCCTCTTCCGAAGGCAACGTGCCTTTTGTGGAGCATACCTCCATTCCATTAGAGAGCGTGGGAGCTGGGCTCTTTAAAGATCCCGCCCTTATGGGTGTCTTTTCGCTCCCACCTCCGACTGTCGCTCCTATCAATATGATTTCCATTCGATCTGATCCATGGATTCTCCCCCTCACTGATCAGGTAGAATCGTGGGGCGATGAGATGTCGTTGAGTCCTGCCGAGCTCAACTACGTTGAAATTGTTTCTGCATCGGCTCCCTCTCCTGAATCTGCTCCTTTGAGCAAAGCTCTTGACTCGTATGTTCATTCCCCTTGGCTTGGAGACTATGCTTCTTCGGATCCTTTAAAGGAAATATTTCCTTCTAATGAAGCCATTATCGAGACCCTGTCTCTCGAGGAACCCCCTTGGTCCCATCTCCACCATCGTTCCTCGTTCCTCCCTGCCCACCGGGAAATGCTTGCCTGTCTCGAGCGGTTTGCTCCTTGTCTCCCCTCACAACCCCTTCAGATACCCATTCAAGTTTATCAAGTGTCTTCTGAAGGGAACATGGGAAACATCACACAAACCCAGCTGATCGACATCTTTGTTAAACCAGGGATTGTCGAGCATATCCATGTAGGAGTAACTTGTACTCCTGAGGAGATTCAGCTTTATACTGGTCTTTTTCACGAATTTCATGACGTGTTTGCTTGGTCTTATGAAGAAATTCCCAGCATCGACCCAAGTATCGTGGTGCATGAGATATCCACGTATCTGAGAGCTAAGCCAGTCTGACAGTGTTTACGCCCCGTGCACCCCCGAAAGGCTGCAGCCATTAAAGCGGAAGTTGAAAAGCTTCTTAAGGCTGGTTTTATCTACCCCATCCCACTCACAGTTTGGGTTTCCAATATTGTCCCTGTGAACAAAAAGTAGGGCACCATCAAGGTCTGTGTTGATTACCGTGATATTAATCGAGCCTATCCCAAGGATAACTACCCCACACCCTTCATTGACCAGCTC
The DNA here is from genome assembly GCA_000404065.3 of Pinus taeda. Lineage (NCBI taxonomy): Eukaryota > Viridiplantae > Streptophyta > Pinopsida > Pinales > Pinaceae > Pinus > Pinus taeda. The sequence continues at coordinate 334,995 of APFE030078098.1, read as the reverse complement.
ATTGATGAGTGTGCTGGGAGTGAAATGTATTCATTCATGGACGGTTTTTCTGGTTATAACTAGATTAATATCATGCCCACTGATCAGCACAAGACCGCCTTTATCTGTCCGTGGGGCACTTTCGCCTATAAAAAGCTTCCTTTCGGTTTGGAGAACGTCGGTGCTACCTTCCAATGCGCGATGTCTTATGCATTCCATGATATTTGACATATCGTGCAACCTTACCTGGTTGATCTACCAGCTCATTCAACAAAATGACAGGACCATCCTGCTCACCTTCGCGAAATTTTTCTCTGCTGTCGACACTATCGCATCTAGCTCAATCCACATAAGTGTGTCTTCTACGTAGAATCTGGCAGACTTCTCAGGTTCATCGTCTCCCGAGAGGGCATCCGTTTGGACCCCCTTAAGGTCAAGGCCATTCTAAATCTTCCTCCCCCTACTTCTTTGCAGCAATTGCAGAGCTTGCGGGGCAAAGCAATTTTTTTACGACGCTTCATTCCAAACTATGCCAAAGTGGCCAAATGTTTTATGTGGTTACTAAAGCAGGACACCCCTTTTCGTTGGGATACTGCTGCTCAAGAGTCCTTCGAGCACCTCAAGGCTCTCCTTGTTTCGGGTCCATTGTTGCGTCCTCCTTATTATCATCGCGACTACACTCTGTATTTGGCCGTTGTTGATACCACTATTGGCATGGTTCTCGTTCAAGATGATGACGATGACATTAAGCACGTCATTTATTATCTCAGCCACAATCTATTAGATACGGAATCTCAATATGCTCACGTCGAGAAGTTGATTTGGTCGTCGTTTGTGCCATCCAACGTTTCCACCATTATATCTTATTGCGCACTACGACAGTGATTTCTGATTGCAACCCGATGACATACATCCTGTCACATCAGCTGTTGGGGGGCAAGTACTCGAAGTGGATTGTTATCCTTCAAGAGTTCGACTTGGAATTCACTACCGCCAAGTCCAAGAAATCCCTCATCTTTGCTGAATTGTTGTGCTCTTTGCCATCTCTTACTGCGCCCTCTCGATTAGAGGACCATATTCCGAATGAAACCCTCTTCTTAATGAGCACCCTCGATCCCTGGTATGGGGATATCATTGTCTATCTATAGACGTCCTCTTTTCGTCCCGAGATATATAAGGATGCTCGACGACGGATTCACCATCAATATTAGCCCTATCGTATTATTGGGGACACCCTATACCGGCTCGGCACCGACTCTGTTCTTCACCAATGTTTAACGCTCGAGGAAGCTGAGCGAGTTTTAAATGACTGCCATTCTAGCACCTCTGGTGGTCACATGTCTGGATATGCTACTACTCAAAAGACCCTCCGCGCCGATTACTTTTGGCCCTCCATATTTAAGGACTGCATTCTTGCCATTCGTTCTTGTCATGAGTGCCAAATCTACCAGTGGAAGATGCATGCACCCCCCACTCCCTTGCACCCTGTTGTTACCATCGGCCCTTTTGCAAAATGGCGCATTGATTATATGACCTATAACCCTCGCTCGGCCGGGGGGCATGGGTATATCATCGTTGCCATTGATTACTTCACAAAATGGGCCGAGGCAATGCCCACACTATTTGAAGACGGTCACACAGCGGCGTAGTTCTTGTTTAATCATGTCAACACACAGTTCAGAGTCCCTCAGGCCATCGTCACTGATCATGGCAAGCATTTTCGTAATCATATGATGACTGAACTTACAACCCAGTTAGGCTTGCGGCACGATAGCTTGACTCCATACTATCCTCAGGTTAATGGCCAAGTGGAAGCCGTCAACAAGGTTCTAGTTATGATGCTTCAACGAACCATTGGCATGCACAAGTCCAACTGGCACTTGATGTTGTTCTCTGCCTTGTGGGCCTACCGAACCTCTGTGAAGGATGCCACTGGTTTCACTCCCTTCCAATTGCTTTATGGACTGGAGGCTACCCTTCCCATCGAGTGTGAGATCCCTTCTTTAAAATTAGCCGTCGAATTACTCCCTGACACTACTCCGGTAGAGGAACGCCTTATTTACCTAGAGCGGCTAGACGAGACTCGTCGACTAGCCTCTCTAGCTATCGAAGCACAGAAGAAGCAAGTGAAACTCACTTCGATCATACTGTTCATCCTCGTTCTTTTATTGAGGGAGATTTAATCCTGCTCTACGATCAAGCCAATGATAAGCTGGGGGCAGGAAAATTCGAGCCCATGTGGCACGAGCCTTATATTGTAAAGTGAGCTTTGCAAAAAGGGGCCTATGAGCTGATTGACTATGAAGGGAACCCTCTGGATAAGCCCCGAAATGGGCTTTACTTGAAAAAGTATTATGCATGAATTCCAAGCACTCTGATTTGTACATACATGTGTTTTAGCAAGTGTGTTGTGTTTTTTCATGTTTTTTGGCTTGGTGTGTCAGCGTGATTACCGCTTATTGTGTCCTTTTGCTTCTTGTGCAGATGTTTGGTGCACCTTACGTTGGTTTCGCCGATCGTGCCTCCCGTAGTACACGCAACCTGTCTTCTGTGGCATGGGTGATCTACGATCCTCATGGTGAGCTAGTAGACCTTCAAGGTGTTTTTCTAGGTTGTACCACGAAGAATGTGGCTGAGTATAGCGCAGTTATTGAGTTACTAGTTGAGGCAATCAATCTCGGTATTCGAACATTGGTGGTGAACTTGGATTCTTAGCTTGTCGTCCACCAGCTCAATGGGTGTTATTCCGTCAGAGACCATGAGATTCTAAGGCTATATCTACGTGTTAAATTGTTGGAAAGGAATTTTGATTTCATCACATATCATCACATTCCAAGATGATTAAATACGTTAATTGATGCATTGGCAAATTATGTATTAGATAGACATTTGCATAACATGTAATCAAAACAGCAAATAGAAGCATAAAAAACACAATAAACCATAGGAATATGTATGTATATATATATCGTGTGGCACACCGAGGCACTCAAAAAATAAGTATATGTCCAAGTAGAATCTGTGCTCTCCATACATCTAAGACACATGTCTCTCAAAAGAATCATAAACTAAAAATAGACCTAGGCATCTATTATGGTGGGTTGTGCTCCCTGTAGCATAACGCCGCCTGTGCCACTCACCTCAACAGGCAGTGTGCCCTGGGTCTCACCCCAACTGTATGGATCTGCAGTGCTACGGGTACCTCCTCGACCCCCTGGTAGTCAGGGACCCTCGTCATCAGTCCCTCAAGGTTTCCGGCCATCGTCTCCACCTCGTCATCCGTCGGGCAAGGCATGGCTAGTGCTGTGATGCCCTGCGCATCCCTCTGTGCCTTCAGAGCCAACCCAGTAGGTCTCACTGGTCCTACATTTGCAATTCCAAGTGTTCATCATTAGTACATATACATGAAAAAATAAAAAACATCATAAAAAATAAAATGCAAAAAAATCTGTGATCAAGTGTCTTACCACCATCATCCCACTGCTTGCCATCGAGCAGCTGCATGTTGGGGTCTCCATGGAAGTCCATGCCTACATATGGCCAATCCTCGACAAAGATCACCTGATGCTCCAACCACTCTCGAAACAATATCCCCCACGATACTGGTCGCCCACCACCTCCTCGTGGCATGACATGCGCCCACCGTGTATCTCTGGTCTCACATGGTCTAGGCGTGTCTAAATCCATATCCTGAAGCTACAGTGCCGACACCCGCTCTAGCATGAGCGGGACTAAGATGGAACCGTAGCCAAACTATTTTGTCTGCCCTGGACGACATCTGGTAAGCTACCTTTTCATGTTTTCCGTCGCCGTGTCTGCCCAGTTAAACATCGTTGGGTCGAGACATTCGAGAGCCAGCCGGAGATGGGTCTTCGAAGCCTCATGTTGGGCTTGGGAGCCCGCTGCCCGTGTCACCATGAATAACATGGCTCGAAGAATCACGTCGTTCACTGTCGGGATTGCCACCTTCCCGCGCTTCGTTTTTTGTGCCCCTGGGCACACCCGAGCCATGAGGGTCTCTAGTGATTCGTCCCCAGGACGTTGGCCCTCCAAGATCGGCCTCACACCCCAATGGGACAGCCCGGTCAAAAAATAGATATTTGTGGAGTCAAATTCAATCTCCCAGCCTCGGATAATGAATCTCTTATCTGTAGGATTCCAGGCCCAGATCAATAGCTCCAGCAAATCGAGCTGTGACCAGAGGTGAGGAGTAAGGAAGAATTTGAGTAACTCGCATGCCCGCAATGCGTTTCGACACCCCACGTCGGCTAAATCTTGGATATCATTGTCATTGTGCATTCATTCTTGCCAGACAAATGCCATTATAACCTGCATGATGAAGAAATTCCATTAGCACCCTTGTTGCAAAAATTTAAACGTCATTTTTATAAAAAAATAGTTGCGTGGCATCATTGCGGTTGTTCCTAAAACAGACGCGATGACCATGGCACGATAATGTTAATTTATCTTGATCATCGCAGAAGTACATCACTTTTCCACGATGATCGTGTCGCGGTCTGTGTCAATTTTTATCGGTCATTGCGGACCCGAAGGCAAAACTCGCGATGACCGAGAGCGGAATTCGTTTTTGAAAAACCGCCTAAATTAACACATCCCACGGTCAAATGCAGTAAAAAATACATTGAATTGAAGCATAAGATGAAATCCACCTACCTGGAAGAAGTTTCAGGACAAACGGTGGACAAATGGACTTCGGTGCTCCAAAATGCTCTACAGTGCATAAACAATGACAATGGTAAAAAACCAGTGGTAAAACCCCTTTTTATAGTAATTTTTGGAAAATAAAATGTTATATTTGATAAATGTGGGTTTTTTCCTCTTCTTTCCCATATGTTTAAATTAAAACGTGATTTTTCTAAGCTATGTTGTTTATTTCATATCGAATGGGTTTTATGTGTGACGTGTTTTGTGTAGATCTACAGGTGATGGAGTTCCACTTGATCCCTGAAGTCGTCTTTAAGCCCTTTTCCAACTCAAAACATGAAAGGATAGCCGAGTCATCCCTCTCGACTCGTTAAAAGTAAAAAAAAGGCGGTCACCTTTAAGCTCTTTTCTGACCGTTTAAATGAGAAAAGATTGTCGGGCCTTTGTTGTTTCAGGCTCGTTAATGGTTACGAAATGATGTGATTTCAATCTCTTTTCTAATTTTTCAGATCGAAGTCACTAATTATGAAAATTACTCCTCGATTGTAACAGTCGGGCGGTTCTTTCCAGTATTATTTTATACTTTTTTCGAGCTCGAGAGACACAACTTTACGAAAAAGGACCCCCCTGGAGTTTTCTTTTCTGTGTTTTTTTCAGACTCCCTAAACATGAAAAAGACTCTGAGTTTTGCCTATGTCAGACTCATTAAATTCTGATGACATTGGACTCATCACCATGATGAGGCTCGAGATTTTCCTCCCTAGAGCTTGTTAAACTATCACTAGGTTGGATTCAATAACAGGTTTTTCGTCGATTGTCTATGGCAGCGAGTCACTCTTGAACATCGACACTTCTACTTCTTGTCGGGTTGGGACATCCATACATCGTCATCTGGCCTTCCGTGGGTTTGGGTTGTCAGTTAGCCTCATTCCATCTGATTCATGCCATTGTCATCTAGCCTCTGATTCATTAGTACCTGAGTGTTGCCACCCTCCAGAGTCGTGTCGCCGACGTGTTCAAGAGTATAATCATTCTACAGTTTACACCTCTGTCTTCGTTCCTGACACTCTGTTGCACCATCTACCACTTGGTCCTTATCTCGTGTCGTTGATGGGGGAAACATTATGGCCCTCCTGCGACGGGTCACCCCCTGTCGACATCAGCTCATTATCCAGGAGATTGACCTAGGGATCCCCTTTGGTACCTTGGAGCTTGCATGCTTCAATGGAAAGTTCTTCGCACCTGACGGTCGATTTGCATCATTGGTCATCGATCAGGTGATTCCACGAGTGTTCGACTTCGGCTCATTCTTCGCACTTAGTAGATTGTACTGGACAGTACCTTGAGATCCATTTTCATCATTGGTGGTTTCTCTCACGCTTGTTAACGATTTCCATCACTAACCGGTAATCAAGCGACTTTCTCTCATGCTCGACTTCAACACCTCCATTCACATGATAGAATTTGTACTATTGGTCGGTTGGGTTCAAGACCCTGGGCTCAGATTACATACGCTCGGGCTGCGTGGATTGGTTTATGATTACACATGACCCATTGATGGATGGCTGCGACCATACCTGAGTCTTCATGGATGGCCGCGACCATACCTTTATCATTATCATGGTCTCATTAGCTGGGTGGCTGCGTCCATACCACAAAACTATTCTGTATGTCTTTTGGATGGTTGCGCCCATGCCTAGACTACATGTACTTCAGAGATATCAGTTCGACTTGTGCACAGGTCCTTTCAGATGGTGTTCCAGCTCAGTTGTTTTGTAAAGAATTTCACCCCTCCTACTCTCTCGGGCTTCATACTTTAGGGGGCATCTGTTACACAGTAATTTATCACCGCTTTCACTCCTGATCTTCTCACTGTGTCATGTGTCCAAGTCAAACACGCTTATGACAGACAAATGCTTCCCTGTACTGCCAATTGACCCACTTGTCCAAAGTTTACTGCCTCATCGCAACTTTTGGATGAATAAAAGCGCTAATAAGCGCTCATGAACAGACAGACTGCACTGTCAGCGCGAAAGTACACGTGATTCCCGCGATGGCCCAATTTTATGCATCAGCGCAGGTCCTTTTGGTCCCTTCAGCGATGATCTAACTATCTACACTAATCACTTGTGATATCAACACTGAAGATCAATTATGTGCCCGCGATGATCCAAATTGGGCGAATTGTTCCAACAGTCAGCCTTCCAGATGACTCCAGACCTCGTTGTTGGCCTTGTGTATGTCACCCTTCCTTCCCTGGTGTGGCAGTTCCCTCAATTGTGCTACCTTCCTTAATGATAAGCTCTCCTTTCCACCTTTCATGGAGACTCCTTCTCCTATTTAAACTCTCACCATTGCTATGCGTGGCTAGTTGGACAGTTTGATAGTTGGCTTGTTGAGCAGTGCTATGAGTGCTTTGTGAGTTTTCTAGATAGCTGGTGTGAGTGTGATAAGTGTGGAATTTTTAATAGCTTGTGGAAGGTTATGAAGTGCCCTTGATCTTGTGTCATACTTGTGAGTGAGAGAACTCTTGTATTTTGCGAGATCCATCTTCAAAGGGTGAATGCTTGAAAAACATGCTAGCTGGACTCTTCTCTAAGAAGGCTTGTGATGTCAAGACTTTGGTTGTAAGTTGACTCTTATTTCATTATTAATACAATCAATGATGTTTTCCTATGTTTTGTATGTAATGTACTTGATAGCTCATGACTTCTTGACTTTGTGAGTAAATAGTTTATTGTTGTATCCAGTTACGTGCTTTGTTGTATCTCCTTTGCTTTGTTTCAGGTTGATCACTCGTTGAGGAGAAGGAAGCGGATGCTGGAGCAGCGCAACGGAACTCCATCAACCACTGGTTGAGGTAGGCCTCTAACTTGAACTGTTTAAGGAAAGCTATCGTTGACTTGTCCTTGTTTGTGACTAGACCCACTCTAGGGCTAGAGGGGTTGCCTCTATCCACAGAGGGAACACTTTCCTGCATCACACATCTGTATCTACACTTTGCAGGTTTGTACAAAAATCTCAAATGGTGCAATTGTTTCTGTCTCTCTCTCTCTCTTGTCTTAGATAAAAAAAAGGTGCTTCAAATTATAACAATGTCTAAGCGGCCTTGAATCCAATGGCCCATGACATCTGGTTGCTTAGTGAGGTTGCTTACTAGATTGGGGAAGCAAGAAAATTCTACTAATAAACATGGTCTACACATGTCCATGCATTTTGTGTTAAAGGGACATAAACATCAAATGTTATTCATGCTTTCTACACATCCACCTTATGGATCGGGTGATTTTTTTCACACCTAGGCATGTGAGCTTTTTATCTACAAGGAGACCTCCCACTACTAAGTTTCATGGAAAGCAAATGTTCTTTTTGTTCAAGAATAGGCTCCCACATGTGTTTAGGTGAAAGAGGCAACAAAAGTATGTCTTTTTCTTAAATTTTAGCCGGCAAGCTTGGGCTAGCCAACCTTCAAGTAAGGGCTTGGGGCAAAGCCACTTGTATCTCATGGTCGGCTAATAATTAATAAAGGTGGTGACCATACCATAGTTCTAGTGTCACCACTAGGTGCAAGGATATAGAAGGCCACATTTTATGATCAAGTTGTTGGTAATGAGCCACTACAAGTGCTCCATAATAATCTTATTAGTATTGACCAATTAAAACTTCATGTTGAGATTGGATCATGGGATTTACTTTCTAGGCATGTCATCAAATAAATATAGACTAAGTGAATGCCTTGTCAAAAGAGCCACAAGGCAAAGAACTAGGAGGATTTAGCTAGTGGCTTCATTGAAAAAGAATTAAAACAAACCACCATAACAAATCACCATTAACAAAGACCAATTTTTAGAGAGGTTCTTGCCAATAAGTATTTGAGTGCTTCCGAAACCCTCAAATATTATGCATAACAAATGTGTTTGAAAATTTGATCCTAGAAGGGGTTACCATGATAATCTAGGGAGAAAATCCTTTCCGTACTTGTTTGTACTTCAGACAAATCTTATTTGATTCCTATTTTTGAAGAACTTTCCAAGATTAATTATGTTATACAACACAAGCACCCACTTGGCACACAACATTTGGGCTTGAACCCTAGTTCTAATGATACTCACTTTAATATCTTTTATTTCCCTTACACTCAATTCTCTATCTCTATAAGATATATAGGTGGTATAATACCCTTAAAACATTTTGTCAAAATCACTGTGTTTTCATAAGCATAAATATTCGTTCCATCTTGTAAAGCATTTTTACATCCAAATATATCAACAATTCATAGTCATAGTGTATCCCACTAACTACAACATTATTTATTCGTGAAAATTTGGAAAGTGAACACGATTCATTCTGGTGAGGTTGAAGCCATTTTTCTTCGTTGGTTTTGAGCTCTTTAAATAAGTTCCATGCACACACAATGGAACTTCTTCAGTGCAGAAGATAGGCTTCAACAACTTTTATGAGTCTATCAACTTTATAATATGTCTTTCATTTACTTCAATCAAGAGCACAATCTTTTCTTCCACTAAACCAAATCATTGATAGTTATCACTCTTTGCTACCTCTTTGATATAATTGATAGTGTGAGAGGGAAGGGGAATCCCTACACAAGTTTTCACATTCAAATTCTATGAGTATTTCATTGCCACATATCGATCACTTATAATGTTCTAATTTAATTGAGCAATTTATTATCATTTTCTCCTATTTGAAATCCATAATCCTCGTATATTTTTTTCCTACCCTCCTTTTTCATTCACTAATCTCTTATTTTTATCGCAATTTTGTTTATATTTTTGTCTTACCCTCCTCTTTCATTCACCAATCTCTTATCTTTATCACAACTTTATTTATCCTTAATAAATCCTTAACAATGAAAGAAGTGTATACTCAAAATATTAAACATTTCAAAAGTCACACAAAATTTAATTTCTAAACATTTAAAACGCCACATAATATATTAGATGGTTGAATTTTAAAACCTAAGTGAAACCTCTTAAACCATTTACATAAAGACTAAACACTAACATATATATTACAAATGCAACACATCTTATTCTTTTAAAATTAAAAAAATCCATAAAATTATATATCTATTTTTATTTACTTTCACATATAAATATAAAATATAAAAATATAATATATATATATATAAAAGCTTTCGGGAAAAAAAAATTAGAATATTCAATACCAAAACGTAAACATATATGTTTAATGTTAATTAATAAAAATGTATATTTAATTGTTATTAGAGATAGTTGATTGTTAATTAAAAAGTATATTTAAATTTATTTTTTAATTTAAATGTAGTTTTTAATTTTTAATATTCATATTATATAAATTTTATATTATTTTTAAATAATAAAATAAGGGCCGACATCGGGTTGGAATTTAGCAATCTTATTCTTAATGAAATTGATAATTTTTATATGATTTAAATTACCATTTTTAATATAAAAGGGAATTGATGTCTATAAACTTTTGAAATGTGTTTTAACTATTAAATTTTTCTATTAAAGCTCGGACAAAATTTACCATAAAAAATTTATTAAAATTATGATAAATTTACCAAAAAAAAGAAAAATTAAAAGTCCAAAAAACTTTCTAATAAAACACATTATGTTAGATCTAAAATTTTTGTGATTCATAATGTAGAAATGTCTTTCGAATTAATCACATTATTAATATTTAATCGTAATAATTTAAAAATCATATAATTTGATTTCTTTATCTATCGTCAAACATTGTGACAAAAATATAGTTACCAAATTTATTCCACATTCATTTATGCTGGAACTATTTTCACAACGACACAATATAGAAATGCTAAATTAATCACATTATTAAAATTTAATCGTAATAATCCAAAAATCATATAATTTGATTCCTTATCTATGGTCAAACATAGTGACAAAAATATGGCTACCAAATTTATTCTGCATTCATTTATGCTAGAACTATCTTCACAATGAAAATTTGACAATGTTCATACCCTCTACTCACATACATATTGCTCAAAACTGACAAGAACCCAAGGGTCAAAGCTAACAAGGCCCATCAATTGCAGCATTAAATATCTCACCGCTGACTGAGCGTCAATTGTGTGAATTTTCTTCAATGACCAGTGGAATTAAATTAACGCTCTAGAAGGAACTGCATAGGTTGTACACCGATAGAAGGCACTACTATCCTATGCACGTTGACTCACTCATAAAAGTAGTTAAGGAAAGTGACCCAGATTGGTCATTCAAGGCATCCTCATAAATATGAGAGCACAGTTGTAGATCGTAGATATCAGGTTCACGATACAGAAACTTTGAATCTCAGATGTAATTGCATTCATGGGTGCAATTAAATATCACAAAATTAATATTTAGGGTTTGGATTTCGCACCTTACACCACCAAAATTTGTGATTGCCACCCATTTTCATTGATGTGTCAATAAAAATTTTACTATTTCAAATTATCTTATAAAATATTTAAAATAATTATTTATAAATAATGTGAACTTTGACTAGGTTAGCCTCTAGCATTTCTGCTACCATACGTTCAACTTCACTCTTTTGGGCATAAGGATATCTATAAGGCCTGACGTTTGGAGGAACACTTCCTGGAATTAAATCAATAGCATGATCATGATCACGAATAGGTGGGAGGCCTTTGGGAGTCTCAAATACCTTAGAATGATTATCCAAGAATTTTTGGAGATATGGAGAAATAGATGATTTTGATGTGGGAACCTCTAGTGAACATAAGTATGCAATTATGCCTCGTTATTCTTTATTTAGAAGCTTTGTCATTTCGTTAGAGCTTATTATCTTTCTTGATTACCCTATGATACCCCTTAATTCAACTTCCTTTTCTTCTGAAGAAAATTTCATGAAAAGTTCTTGAAAATTAAAAGCTATTGTACAAAAGGATTGTAGCCATTGGACTCCTAGTACAACATCAGCACCACCCATTGGAATGGAAAGCATTGGGCTATTCAATACATATTCTTCCATGGATATCTTGATATTATGGCACTTTCCTGAGCAATTTTTGGTTCCTCCACCTGCAACCATCTCTTGACATTCTGGTGCTGGATATAGGAAGCAATTCAATTCCTTGGCTATCTTACAATGAATAAAATTATGGGTACTACCCCAATCAATCAACACTATTACCTTTTTATTCTTGATATACCCTTCTATCTTGATAGTTTGAGGAGTTGTAATTCGAGCCAATCCATTACAAGATATGGTCGGATTCATTTCTTCTTTCTCTAGGGTTTGTTCCTGGTGTATATGCTCTTTTTTTATGTTTCTTGTTCCATTTCTTCGTCCTCTTCACAACCTATGTAAAATAATTTCTTCTTAGCACACTTATGACCTTTAGTGTGTTTATTGTCACAACTGTAACAAAGCCCTTTTGCTCTTTTTTCTTCCAATTGTTGTGGTGTCAACCTTGTAGGTTGTGGATGGCTAGGTGCAAAAACACTTCCATCTTTATGATTGTGAGTGGTAGGCTTCCTCGTTGCCATATTTTGCTTTCCATTTTTATTGCCAACGTGAATGCCTTCCCCAATGAATCAGATTCCCAAAGGCAAACCTCATTTTGGATGTTATCATTTAAAGCCCCTATGAACACATCAATCCTATGCCCCTCTAGAATATATTTTACCCTTATATTCAATTTTTGGAAGTCATCAATGTGCTCCATCACCGAAACATTTTATTTGAGATTTATCAATTGGCTAAAAAAAGTGTTTCTTTTTGTATCCTCATGATGTGCTATCATTTCATCCGTAAAAATAGCCCAAGTGGAAATTTATTTACGAGAGCAAAGTCATCGATATCATACAAATTGATTTGGTTCCAAATATAAAGTTGCAATGCGTACCTTTTGTGTGTTTTTCACATTATGGATATCGAAAAATTGCTCCATCTGTAGTATCCATGTTACGAGATCCTTGCCATCAAACTTCCTCATATAGATCTTTGGAACATGGTGGGTCTTCGATCCAATGTTAGAGTCTATGAAATCATGATTAACATTTATTTTTTTCTCATCATGAGTTTCCTTTACTACCCTTTTGCCATTAATAAACATTTCTTGTAGAAACTTTGTCAAATTTGTCTTCAAATCTTCCATCTTAGCTTCTACGCCTTTCTTTTAACCATCCATCTTAGCTTCCATGTCATACATCTTAGCTTCTATGTCTTTCTTTAAACCATCCATCTTAGCTTCTGTTACTTTTTGTGCGAGTGAATTTTGTTGCACTTGGTCTCGTAATTTTGATATATCATGTTGCATTTCTTCCTCTTCTTCATGAGTCATGCTAGAACTTTCAAGTTACTTACTAGGTGTTTCCATTTTCTTTCTTCGTGGAATCAATTAATGATAATAATGCTTCACTATGCCCTTTGAATTCCTTTAAACTATTTTTTCAAACCAAACTTATGCAAAACTTGAAAAAAACTACAAACCTCTTTCACTTTGTAGGAGCTCGATATTGAATATGTTGTATCTCTATAATTTCAGATCTCTAAGGTCTTAAATTTCTTCTTGCGGTAACCATTTGAGTCCTCTTTCTAATGCCACTATTCTAATAAAAATTGGGTTCTCCAAGAAAGAGTTATGCCAAATCTCCCACGATGACCTGATTATATGATTTTTCAGTAGAGCAAACTCGTGCCACGTGTCACTGTTTCGACCTTCGGATCTGAAAAAGATACACTGCAAACTACAGTCTGTCCTCTTTCTGTAACTTCTTACAAAATTTCAATCTGATGCTTAGAGAGAAAGATATGACTATTTTCCCCAGGTCACCTACTTGGGATGTAATGCAGGAGCCTACAAAAACCCTAAATGTCTTAGACTGTATCTCTGAAAATATAGCACAAAAATATCTGAAATTCGGGCCCGCGCTTCCCCACAATTTCGGCTCAAATGGGATAAATTTTTTTATTAGCTAGAATGTTTTTTTAATCTAATGCAAGTGTAATCAACTTGATTGAAGCTTGTTAGCATGTTCTAAAAAATAGCTGAAATTTATTGTTATTTGTCACAAGGGACTTCCAGAAATTTAGGTTTGGGAATAAGCAAACTAATCTAAGTAACTCAATAATTACTATGACCTTCCAAATCTGTTCCAAGGATGAAATTATGCTTGTGATCCTACAAAAAAACTTACTTCAACCATTTAACCCAATCCTACAACAAGAAATCATTAACACTAAATGCAGAAATAGAAAAAGACAAGAACAAGAGATGCATGTGAATAAGAAGTGAAAGGAAGAAAAATAAATAATACAAAAGGGCTCTAAGGCTCCTAGGATGGCCAAGCCCAATCAAACTCAGAGTCCTATGAATGAGACCAATATTTAGAAGTTGAACATGGCATCAATCTTCATTATTTCCATCAATACAATTATATCCCTGCAAGCACTGAAAGTGGAGCTGCAAAAATACGAGTTCTCTCCACAAAAAGACTAAGAAAATCAACCCCTAGAGGAAAATTTAACTTGGTATTTATGAACAAATGATTAGAAAGCATTCCCCATGAAATGAGCAATCTTTCCCCATCAAAATCCCTCAAATAGTGGATCTAGTTCCCAATACTAGGAATCTACATTAAATGATAGGGAACACATTCCTAGATTTTCTCAAATCATTGGAGCTCCATAATCTGTGCAATAATTTCATAATATCTTCCTCATTTATTATTCAATATTTATCCTCCCGTAGTAGGGATCAAGTTCATAAATTATCTCCTCCTCCAAATCTTCATAATCTACCCAATATTCTCAGAATATTCCACAAAAATAAATAATATTAGGCACAAATATGAAATTATTTGTAAACCCTCCTAATGAACATATTAAAGTTAAAAATACATTATCTAATGCAAAAAGAGAGGTTTAATGTACTAAAGGAAGGTCAGATGGGCCTTAATTTATGTCTAATTTGGAGGCCCATCAGTGACATTATTTCCTTCAAACTTGGGTAAACCTGCAATAAAAGCCATTGAGACCTCCTCCCAAGGCTGCCATGGAATGGCTAAAGATTGTAACAAACCCTGGTTCTTAATTGTCTCAACTTTTTTTTGTTGGTAAACCAAACATTCCGCCACAAACTTTTGAATATCATATTTAAGGCCATCCCAGAAAAATTCCTTCTTGACCCTGTGGTAAGTTTTCAAAAATCTCGAGTTCCCTCCTAAGGGGGAGGTCTGCAATACCAAAATAATATTTTTATTGAGAAGGGAATTCTTACAAAGATACAAACAATCTTTGCACCATAATGAATCATTTTTCCAACCAAATGTATCAGATGTACTAGGATCTTGCTGCAACTTTTGAATGAGTTCCCACACCTCTTCATTATTCTTCCATTCATCCCTTGCTCCAGTTATCCAATCAGGTTGGATAATAGAAATGGCACAAAGAAATGCTTCCACATCCTCATTCTTTCTTTAGAGTGCATCTACAACAACATTTTTCTTCCTTTTTTTGTAGAAGCTTTTAAATTCATAACCCAACATCTTTGTGACCCATTTTTGTTGCTCTTCTGAAGATAATCTTTGTTCCAAAAAGTATTTAAGACTATCATGATATGTTTTTACCTTGAAGTGTCTTCCCATTAGGTAAGGTCTCCATTGCTTTAGTGCATGTAGTATTGCCAACATTTCCTTCTCATAAATATGTTTATGTAAATACTTTCCTTTGATTGGATGACTTTCAAAGGCAATGGGTCTTCCTTCTTGCATTAAAACAACATGAATTCCATTTCCTGAGGCATCGTGTTCCACAAAATAAGTTTTTGTGAAGTCAAATGTAGGTAAGGCCGGTGCTTGGCACATTGCCTATCTAAGATGTTCAAAGGCCTTAGTCACTTCTTGAGTCCAAGAAAATGCATCTTTCTTTAGTAGTGTTGTTAGAGGTGTCGTTATTCTCCCATAATTCTTAACAAACTTGTGATAATACCCAACCAACCCAAGAAATCCTCGAAGATGCTTTATGGTTGTGGGGATTTTCCATTCCTTAATGGCTTTAATTTTTTTAGGGTCTACCTTAACACTCTCATGAGATACAATATGACCCAAATATTCCACTTTCTGTACTCCAAAGAAGCATTTGAACACCTGTCAACATGTTGAACATGATGCTTCCAAGATTTGTTGTAGATTAGTATATCATAAAAAAATACTAACATAAATTTTCTAAGGAATGGTTTGAAAATGGAATTCATCAAACCTTGAAATGTCGAAGGTGGATTAGTAAGTCCAAAAGGCATAACCAAAAATCATAATGACCCTCACGAGTTCTAAATGTTGTTTTCAGAATGTCTTCAGTCTTCATTCTAATTTAATGATATCTTGAACGAAGATCCAGCTTGGTGAAATAAATTTCTCCATGTTATTCATCCAACAATTCATCAATGATAGGAATGGGAAATTTATATTTAATAGTGAGCTTGTTGAGCTCCCTATAATCCATATACATACACGATGATTCATCCTTCTTGTGCACCGATACTACTAGAGCAGAGAAAGAACTTTGACTAGGTTGAATTATACCATCTTCTATGATTTTTGCAACCATACATTCAATTTCACTCTTTTGGGCAGATATCTGTAAGTTCTGGTGTTTTGAGAAACACTTCTTGAAATCAAATGAATAGCATGATCGTGATCACAGATAGGCGGGAGGCCTTTCAGAGTCTCAAATACACTGGAATGATTATCCAACACTTTTTGGAGATCTGGAGAAATATATGATTTTGATGTTCGAACCTATAGTGAGCATAATTGTGCAATTACACCTCATTATTCTCTCTTCAAAAACATTTTCATGCCATTAGAGCTTATTGTCTTTCATGGGTTCCCTACGATACCCCTTAATTCAACTTCCTTTCCTTCCCAAAAAAATTCAAGAAAAGTTCTTGAAAATTAAAAGCTATTGTCCCCAAATATTGTAACCATTGGACTCCTAGTACAATATGAGCACCACACATTGGAATGGAAAGAATTGGACTATTTAATACATATTACCCCATGGTTAGCTTGATATTATGGAACTTTCTAGAGCAATTTATAATTTCTCCATTTTCAACCATCACTTGAAACTCAGGTGCTGGATATTGGAAGTAATTCAATTCTTTGGCTATCTTACAAAGAATAAAATTATGTTATATGCCTAGGGGGATAATATGGGGTACCAAGGGAGGTACCCAAGGTAATAATATAATAATGGGATGGGCCTTAGTAATAAATAAGGTGGCTAACCCATATCATGTAAGGGACCACAAGTAGTTAGTAATAATGTAATGGGCCCATGGTATTAGTTTGATGGTATGAGGGAACCATGGTAATGACCCATGGTATTGTATGTATGAGGCCTATATAGAGGCTAGAGACTCCACATGGAGAGAGGTGAAGGAATATTGTCAAGGATTATTGTATGTACAGGCATATGGCTTGTGGATTATTCTCCTTCTTTAAGGAGTGAATGTATGGCGTTGCCCTACCTCAAGGGTTTGATAATAAGAAGCATTTCTATTTATTTTGATCTTGTTATGTTTGGTGATTATTCTTGGGTATATTATTACTATCATATATTTGTGGATCAGATCTATAACAAGTGGTATCAGAGCTATAACAAGTGGTATCAAAGCACTTTCTTGGGAAAATAGTGGATAATGTTTTTATTTATTTTTTGTAGGATTTCGGGGTGTTAGGTTCTTATACCAATAGGTTTCATTTTTCATGATTGACAGTGGAAGGGCTAAATATGTTCATCATTGCATGTTACAAAGGTTCCATATTTTGTATACAGACTAGGAAAATTAAAAGATTAAAGGAGGGTATGCCTTAAAAGAATAATCAAAAGGCAAGAAAATCAATTGGTCAGAAAGAATAGTGAAAATGAACCCCAGATCAAAGACCAGGAAAGTGGCCAGTCAAAATGCCACTACTATCTTATTGGCAGCATCACAATGTGAAAATACTGTTGTTAATCATACTTGATGGATGGCCCAACAGTTCAATCTGGACCATGCCATGTTTAAATTGTTTGTTGTATAATAGAGAATTATTTTTGTCCAAACAGCTCAAGCTTGGCAGATGACTAGCTAGGTAGAGAAATGAAGGAGCCCAACTGCTTAATCTAGGTCTTTGGAAGAGATAAGGGTAGATTTAGATAGGAGGGCAGTCAAAAGAAAAGAGGATAATCAGGGTTTGCTAATCTAAGTGCACCCAGCTCAAGGAAGAAAAAATGTTAGGATTGTTAGGCTGGGTAAGTAGTTTGAGGTTGCAGAAGCAAGTGTGTGATCATTATTCGGCTTATCAAGAAGGACTCATCTCATTCATAGCATTAACACCATGGCAGTGGTTTGATGACATAGCAATGGAAGCATGACTAATTTCCCTTTTCCCCCAAAGATCATTTACTAACACTCCCCAAAGACCTTGGGATCTGCCCAATAGTCTTGTTTTATTTCATTACAGTACCAGTCCCAAGTCAAATTCTCAGTTGACTAAAGGAAAAGAAGCCACATTTCTTGTGTAAAAATCATCATTCTGAGTTCCATTCCTCTTCTGTGTCTAAGTTTCATTTCATAAGCTTAGCATTTTCCCCTACATTTGCACCTCACAAAGTCATATTAACAGCTAATTTTATTATTTAGCTTCTTAACATTGCTTCCCTTCCCTAGTTCTACAAAAAACTATATAAAATCCCAAAAATCTATTTAATACCCCACCCCATAGCAATATAGCTATATAAGTCAGTTTTGGGAAATATTTAGTCCATCTGGGACTAATATTAACCCGCCCCCCTTCTAAACACTATGGAATTAATTAAATTTTGGTTGACATTAATCTCAATAGGGTTACCCACTCGCAAGCCTCTTTTCCCTCCCGTGCTAACGTATTCGTTTTTATGTTTAATTAAATAAATGTAAAAAGAGCACGCATTCACATAACCCCGCTGATTAAAGTCCAAACCCACCCCACCATTATTTTAATGTTTTTTTTAACTAGCGGGCTCCGCAGTTAACCCTCCGCCGCCACGTAACCCCCACCAGCCGTCCGATGATCGGCCCTCGGGATCCAATGGTGGGCGGTCATTTTTTCACACAAGCCAGCAGATGTTTAGCGTCCGGGGAATTAGAGGTTTCCCCGTCGTACTCCCACCACGTGTCGCCTTCCCGGTGTGTTCGGAGGCCCCTCCCCCGATACCACTTATGTCGAAAGGTGGTGCGGGGAAAACCGGATACCACCCTACGCCTCTGTGATGTCAACACCGCGTCATCTGTGACATCACCACCGCGTCCGCGCCCTGTCGTCGTGCCATTGCCACCTAATCTGCCTGCATCCATGCCCTGCCACCGTGTCCTGTGCCACCTCACCACCCACGTCAGAGGTCCACAACATCATGTCGTACCCGGGACCCGCCGATGATATCATGCTGATGTCATCACCAAAAAGTGCTAAAAGCGCCAAAAAGTCCCAAATTTGCATAAAACAACGCAAATAGACCGCTTTATGTCATTTTCATTGGTTATTTTGGGAGCGTTGTGCATGCCATTTACGTCCATTTGCTGCCCAAACTGGAATTTAGCCGTCCAAGCTGCTGCCACCTGCAAATTCAACTCAATTGCTCGCCATTGTACCAGCTCAACACCCTTGGCACCGTGAAAACCAGGTATTTGCCCACAGTCAACCTTTTTCACCCCTGTTTTCACCATTTTGTCCATTCTTACCTGCATAAAATTCTGCAAGCTCCCACACTGAGCCAATTACACACCTAAGTGTTGTCTAAGTGCTCTGGTTAGCCTCCTTTTCCCACAAAGCTCAGTAAACCCGCGTCCGTCTGCAAAATTTACTTGAAAAATTGGTTTTAAGAGCCCGTGTTGTCGACAGAGGTTCACACAGTTGTTCACCAACCACTCTCACCAGATTTCTCTCTGCAAAACTCCACCTACTCAGCTCAAAGACATTTCCATTTGCCCCACAGTTGCCCCACAAATCTATCAACCAAGGAAAGGACTGTTGAGACTCTGTGATTTCTCCTTTGAAACATTTTACAAACAGGAAAATCCACTTCCAGATACAAATTTAGTTTGCAGTTTGCAATAGTTGTACTAAATCATGGTTTCAAGCATTGGCACTGAAAAGATTTCAATATGGCCACTCCAACAGCTTTAAATGTTGCTCCTATCAATGCACCTAGCAAGGAGCTTGAAAAACTGCCTTTAGCTGATAGGGATTATCTAATTCAGGATTTGGTTGGAGACAGAAACCACTTGCAGACCTTCTGCTAGCTGAGGAATAGTTACTTAAACAACAGTGACATGTATGGCAATTGGGAGTCAAATTTTCCCATCTATTTTTTGCCTTCTGTAAACATCTTCCCTGAGATAATTCACCTCTGTGCTGAAAATTATGACCCTAGCCTGAGAGCTGTCAAGTCTCCATCTGGGAGCATACTCTTTCATATTACTCTTGATTCCATCAATCAGATGTTGAATTTCAAACAGACTAAACTGTTCATCCCTTTCTCCATGAAATACCTGCTGGATGAAGGCCCCAAACTCTCTAGCACTGAGATTGCCAGAATTTCCAAGACATTCATGAGAGCAGACCGCCAACCTACAGGGCCACCTCCTTTCCTATATGTCAATTTCAATGAGGTAGGCAAACTGCTTGTAGACATTATATCCTCTATGCTACGTTTCAAAACAAGTGAGCATATTGATGAAACAGTGTTGGTCCTTTTGTCTGCATACAGCCTTGGAAAGCCCCCTACTGTCAAGTACAATTATGCCAAGTTCATTGCCAATAAAACACATGACCAACTGCTAAAGCTAGACAGGGAAGCAGTATTCAAATATTCATCATATATCTATCATTTGTTCATGTACTATCAGCCAGATTGTTTCCAATGCCCCATCAAAAAGCTGGATTCACAGGTGAAAGGAGGTTTGTTGTCTTTTGGTCATCAGTTTTTCATCAAGTCCGGAACTCTCCATATTCTTACTGTGAGTTCATTGACCAATTTGTTTATCTAGTCTCATGTCTCTTGAAAAGAAATCCTCCTAGGTTGTCATATGACATGCAGAAAATATTGCAGTTGTCTAAGAATTATAAAATAGGTGATTGGTATCTATACCAAAATCACACAGTCATTAGGATCTATGGTTGTGAGCTCTGTCCCTACAGGCTCCCAAGATATGTACCCATGAGATTTTTTGCCTTGGAATACTATAGGCAACTCATTAACTCAGATCTTACTCATTTTCATAGTGCCAAAAATAAAGCTAGCCTGAAATTCAAACACCATCTAGGCCCCTTTATCATGAACAAGAAAGAAGGTTGGCAAGATGCTGATCAAATACTGGGGCAACAGCTTAAACTAAAAGGAGTTTCTGGTGGGTCCCTTATGACCCTGATGGCTTTATCAGTGTTAGAAGTGTCAAATATAAGCTCTTAGACTATACCCATTGTCAAATTCCACAAATTGAACAATATGCCAACAAAGATGAGTGGGTGCCAGGCACATTAATTGAAGAATTCACTTAAGAAGAGATAATGGAGCAAAATGTCAAAGATTTAGAAAAAAATATTGACTTGGATTCTTTTCACCAGGTGACATTCAAGCTGCCACTCCAAGTTGGGGAAGGCACATCCACTGCTGCAGCTGCACAGATTGCCCAACAGGTATCTACAACAGCTACAGCGAAGGGAAAAGAAGTGATGGATGCATAGCAGGAAACAGAGACAGAACAACCCACCACTTCCAAAGATCAGAATCAAGGGAAAGCCCCTCCATAGCATACTGAAACATCACAAATTCCAGTCTTACAAACTCCTCTTAATGAGGAAAGAGGTAAAAAACGGGATAGAGAGGAGCCCACACCTCCAAGTGGGTCAGCACAGCAACCAGAAGCCAAGAGGCAAAGAATTGATCCTTAGGCTGAAGAAGAAATCAGTGAAGAAATGGTAGAAAGACATAACAGAGAGAGAGAATCCAGCCAGCAGACTGCTACCAGCTCATTCCAGAAGGAACAAGGTATGCAACATAGTACATAAGTATCTTCTTCTAGGCAGCAAGCCAAACAACCATCCGGTATTAAAGGAACTTTCATGGGAATCAAGGCACAGAATGAACTATTGAGAATACAACTTTATGATCAATTCTTGAAAACAACACCCTCCAAGCAACAAATATTGATGGCAGCTTACGATATCAAGGAGGACAAGATGATTTTAACTCATTTTAAGCCTAAAGTTCCACACCCCAAATCATCTACAGATTATATAAAGAAAAACATGGAAGTCCTCTCCAAGGGCATACATCCCATGGATCAAATTGAACTGCATAAGAAAACAGGGGAAATGGTCTATGCCTTGCTTGCAGACAAGGCCATGCTAGCCCATCAGTTAAAAGAATCATTGAAAAATACAAATACTCAATTAGATTTGGAAAGGATGTCTTCCACTGCCAAGGATAACCGAATAAAAACTTTGGAGGACATTATTGTTGATCTAGGACATAATCCTAAGGATCCAAAGGGTATCAAGGCCCTTATGAAGAAGAAAGAAGATGATATTGCTGCACTCAGAAAGCAGGCAAAGCTACCTACAACCATTCACCCTCAAACTGCAGAACTTGTACAGGAAAAAGAGGTTGATGACACCATGGATTTGCTTCTAAATATGAATCAAAGAATACTACAGATGGAGGGAGAATTGGAGAAAGCCTTGCAAGATAAACAGGGAGATTCAACCTCCCAGCCTCCTCAAACATCTACAACTCTTGGCCCTGCTCCTCCTACACAAACAATAGCAGCCCCTCCTGCCATTCCAGCACCCACAACGGCTACATCTACTACAGATGCTACAATAGCAGCACCAGAATCTAGCATGAGTATGGAGTACCTAATGAAAGCTGTCAATGAGCTTGAAATCCAGGTGACAGAAGTAAAAGAGGCCAAAGAAAGGTTGGCCAAGCTAGAAGCGAGTTATGACAAGTCCAAAATGACAGTGGCCGAGAAGCAAAGGGAAATAAAAGCCCTAGAGACCAGAGTAAAAGCCTTAGAAAAAGAACTGTCTCTAGACAAAACTCTGGCTGAGATTAAAAAGATTTTGTGGGCCAGAATTGGGCAATCAATCAATGACCAATGGCGATCAATACAAGCCATACATGAACAAATTGAATTAATAGGCATGGCTCAATTTGAAATTCACAAGGCCAGAGCGGCATTGAGGATTATGCCTAAGCAGGCCAACAAGATGATCCATTTCCTGAACACTCACACTAAGGAAGAATTGGCAGCACTGGACATCCACAGTCGAACAGAGACTATCCTAACAGCAAGAAGGTGCTGACCTTGAGAAATTTCATACAGACTCTGGAAAGGAAATGTCAGGAGATGCAGACAGAAATAAATGACTTCAAAACAAAGATAACAGCATTGCAAAGCAGAGGATTTCCCAGCCTAGTGACCGGTGCTGGAAAACTATTGTCCTGTGAACAATATACCACCAGAATCAACAATTATGTTGAAAATCAGATTACAGCATCTACAAGCTCCACAGAAGAAGCAAGACCTCCCTCTGGGCAATCCCTATATGATAAATTGGAGAATCTATTTTTTATTGAGCATGAGATTAATCATCTGTTTGAAGTTCTCCCAAATTTCTATAGATATACTGAAGCTGATGAAACACTCATAAAGATAAGAAGACATCAGCTAACTCCAGCTAATTGGTGGCAATCAATGCTGGAAGTATTACCCAGGTGATTTTGGTCTATTTCTCTTTTTGTTAGCCTCGGATTTCAGTGACAGTGCAGGTCAGCAAAGAATCAAACACGCAGGCACTACAGAAAGCATCAAGACAGTGACTCAGCAAAGCACTAAGACAACGTGCCCAGCAAACGCATATTAAAGACGCAGCTACAACCGACTTTGTTGATACAAAAAGTCAAAGCTTGTCTGACAAAAGACAGCTAGCACACCAATATTAACTGTTGTAGTTATTTCTTTCATTTACTTCTTTGACAGAGTTGGTGATGTAATTTATTATACAAATGACTCAGCATCTAGATATTTTATCTCCTATTTTTGTATATATACCCCCCCATAGAACGTATTGGGGGTCGGTTTTGGTGAATCTCTCTCTAGAGAGCTGCATTGTATATCTTAGACTTTTTCTAATATAAATTGTTGGTGAAGTTCCTAGTCTTTGTACTGTCTGAAGGTGGAAGTGAAGGACTGTGTTATGCTACAGAATTCCTGTGTCGTTTAATGGAACAATAAGTTACTCTAACTATGTGTTGTCTTTCTGTGTATGTAAAAATTCCCATGTGTTTCATGATCTTAGCAACAGGGAAAAAGAATAGCTTAGGATTTGTTTAAATACACTCTCTGCTCAATCCTTGTTTCTTAATACGTTTTCTTCTAAATTAGTCATGAATATGAATTCTTAATTGCTCATGTTTAAGCTAATTCTCTCACTTTGAATACTGTTTAGAAATTCTTAACTGCTCTTAAATAATATTCTCATTTTCTCCCTCAATCAGCATATTGGAAGATTCTTGACTACCTTTCACTCACTGATTTCATGCTTTCATCTCCCAAATCTGAAGAATTGTTCCATTAATGCCTATCTGGCTTTGCAGCAATATCATACCCTCAAAGAAATACTTCAGTAGTACACCATCATGAACTCCATTGCCCAATGGTCCAGACTGTTCTATAATCTGTACACCAGCTCTGTTTGAATTCATCATCCAACCAAATTTAAAACAAAATCAGTGCACCATAGCTAGCCTAAAATTACCCCAAAAACAATGCTAAATTATAAAGAGAGAGCCCTCTCTGGTTGCAGGTAGGCTAGAACCTGTAGCTAAAAGACTGGTTAGTGGTTACCTCGGCCGTATTCCCTATAGGAAGCAGGGAACAACCTGAGTGATAACACGGGGGTGGCGAGTTTGCAAATAAAATCTGTACGTTTTGGTGAAATATATGCAAAATCTAATTGTAGATCTAGATTATATGTGAAAAAATACCCTATTTCAAAAAAAACATCAGTCGAATCGGAGTCTGGATGAAGGAGATATCGCTGATTTAAAAATCAGTGGGGTTGCAGACAAATTTTCAGGGCAGCGAGTTTGCGGCGCAGATCTGGACGTCCTGGGGAAAGATCTACAAAATCTAATTGTAGATCTGGATTCTTTGTGAAAAAATACCCAATTTCAAAAAAACAATCAGTCCAATCAGAGTCCGGATGAGGGATATATCGCTAATTTAAAATCAGCTCTTTTTGCAGAAATTTTGGGGATGGCTGGAGAGTTGCAACACAGATCTGAAATTCCAGTGCCTGGATCAAGATTTCTATAACATGGAAAGATGCAGAATAGTTGTTCCATTTCCGAAAATATGTCATAATAGAGATTCTAAGCAATACTGATGGAATTGTGGCCATTTCAAATTTTCGCCAAGTGAATTTTTTCTCAAACCCTCTTCATGGAAAAGTTTACTGGAAAAGATGATAGCCCTACTATTGAAGAATTTATACAAAATCTAAAGAACATATTTGGGGAGGGATGGAATTGTATGGTACCACTTGGTTTGAAAGAAGAGACCGCCATATGGTGGAAATCACTGGGCATCATTGGCTTGCCCAAATTCTCGGATGAAGAAATGGAAAAACTCCTTATGGACAAATGCTCTTGGGCTAGAAAACAAGATAAGGGAAAACATGTGGGGTTATTTCCTACTGGTATATCCTTATTGCAGGTTCATGGGTTGATTCAGAAGGAGAAGATCGTTGTTTCTATAAATCCTAGTTGCAAGCATAATTTCATCAATGTTAATTTGGCAAAAAAATTGCAAACACAGTGAAACACACAAGTGGATAATAAAGATGTTCTAGTGTATAAGGATTTGAAGATTTCTATGGATAAGTATGTGTTGCATGGTGATTTTTATACTTCAGAGATGGATAATATGGATGTTGTTTTGGGATATCTTTGGATGAAATTTGTGGGTACTGTCAATATTAATGTGTAGAAGAAATTCCTGAAGCTCTGGTATAAAAAGAAGAAAATTACATTACAGGATATTTCCATCAATAAACAGGGAGAGTCCATGGAGGTTGACGCAGAAGATGTTACAAGGACTGAAATATCAGATGATGAGCAGTTGATGGTCAATAATCAAACACAAACAGGGGCTGAAGCCGAAAAGGTAACAGGTGTTGACACATCTGATGAGGGTTCAGTGGTTGAAGTAATATTAGAAGATAAGACATCACAGCAGGCACCACAACATGCACCAGATAACAGTTAGGCTCCAGTAAGGGGTGAATTAAAGAAAAAGATACCGTGGGTTAAAACTTCAACATATCATCACCCACATCACCCCGCAAGACAACAACCATCAAGATGGCAACCAATTAGCCACAAGGACAACAACCCCCACAGGATGGATAGAGAGGAGCGGAGATCCACCTACTACACATCAACACAAAAAAGCTGCCACAGTCAACTTCCATCTCAAGCGAGCGAGGCACCAACGAGATCGAGGGTTCACCTTTCTCTTGGATGGCTAGATGCACGTTCATGGTACCAGTGGACTACTCTTTTGAGTAGATCTTATTATTTGTGTTCTTCCCATGTTTCGGGGATGAAACATGCTAAGGGGGGTGGAATGTTATATACCTAGGGGGATAATATGGGTACCAAGGGAGGTACCCAAGGTAATAATGTAATAAGGGATGGACCATAGTAATAAATAAGGTGGTTAACCCATATCATGTAAGGGACCACAAGTAGTTAGTAATAATGTAATGGGCCCATGGTATTAGTTCGATGGTATGAGGGAACCATGGTATTGACCCATGGTATTGTATGTATGAGGCCTATATAAAGGCTAGAGACTCCACATGGAGAGATGTAAAGGAATAATGTCAAGGAATATTGTATGAACAGACATATGGCTTGTGGAGTGTTCTCCTTACTTAAGGAGTGAATGTATGGTGTTGCCCTACCTTAAGAGTTTTGATCAATAAAGAAACATTTCTATCTATTTCTATCTTATTATTTCTAGGTATATTTGTATTCCCTTATATTTTCAGATTAGATCTATAACACAAAAGCAGTGTGAAAAATCCTGGCATGATTACCATATCAAGTTGCGCACTTTTAAGTTAAACGACTTAGTGCTAATGTATGACAGTAAGTTTGAAAAATTTCTGGGAAAACTCAGAATGCACTGGCTGGGACCATACGTGGTTAAGGAGGTCACAGATGGAGGCGTGGTCTAGCTAGTCAAACTAAATGGAGAACCCTTCCTAGGCAAAGTAAATGACAGCCGCTTGAAGCCCTACACGGGTGGGCGGGCTATCTGACTAACCGGCCGAAGCACAGTGTTCATGACAGGAGGAGCCAGACAAGGGCACAGGACTATAAACATATGTAGCAGATGCTGGTATGGATGTAAGGAAACAATTCAGACATGGAGGAATGAATGTAGCAGGTTCAGTAAGCAGCAGCTTAGTCCATTGCAAACATTAGCATCGTATGGAAACAGTTGGAGGGACTCCACGCCAAGATCGTCGTGCCGAAAGAGTGACTCGAGGGCAAGTCACAATGTTTGTGTTGGGGGTCTGTTGGGCATGGAATCCCCCCTTAGCATGGTTTGGGATCAAAGCCCAAGTTTTGAGTAATATTGTTGTAAAAACTCCGTGAATTACAGGCACGGAGTGCGAATTGTATGTTAGAGTCATAGGGTTGTCCGCCCTAAGTTTTGAATGTAGTGTCGGCCTACCCATGGTCCACCGACCATGGGATTGTATAAATAGAGTGAGGCTCTAAGTTGTACAGTAGTTAGTTAACGAATGGATGGAGTCTGAAAGATAGCAAGCATAGAGCAAGAGTCTAGTACCTTGGGGAAAAATAGTAGGAAGAGACTTTGCAGCTGAGTGCACAAAGGCCTAGTAGAGTCTGTAGCAGAGTGCATGGACCCCTGCAGCTGAGTGCGCATGGCAGAGTCGAGTCTATAACCAAGGAAGAAGAATAATAAAAAGAAGTTTTATCTAAATTCCGTGTATTCGTTCTTATGTTATTACATGTTTGATATCAATTGCAATTATACTGTTTATTTACTGTGCACTTTTGTATGAATGGTGAATATTGTTACGTATAAATGAAAGCATACAGATAAGCTAAGTTAATCAACTAATATCGGGTTTCTAGTAAGGATTTGGGTAAGAACATTGTTCGCCCTCGAGTAGGACTACACGAAGGCATCATCACCGATTGCGAGGTACTAATAAGTGCGCGTAGTGACGTGCACGCAGGGTCAAATCATGGACCACTAGAACCCATTAGACATCCCCAGGGTGTAGAAACCTGGTTCTAGCACCCTTCCATAATACTTCGGGTCAGACCTCAATCCGCGCTCCGCGGACTGTTGCCGAAAGGGCCAGTAGTAATGGGATGTTTTTGGCTAAATCATCTCTAAACCTGGGTCAGGCCCCAACAAGCCAACAATCTAAATCAATTTTGTTGAAGCAAACAAGCAAGAAGTCATACACTTTCTCAAGTAGAATATTATTACCAAGTTTGACATTCCTACATCACTTGGTTTTTACAATGCAACTTACTTTGCATCGGTAAAGCTTTATGATTTTTCATTAAAAAATGGTATTGTTTTAAAGCACTCATCTAATTATTACCCTCAGGGAAATGACTTTGTTGAGTCGACTAATAAGAATATAATTCTCATCATTAAGAAAATTGTTTACTATGAGCACAGGAAATAACATAATGCATTGGTGAATTATTTGTGGTTTGACCATGTTACACCGAAACCATGTCTAAAAACCTCACCTTACTTCCTTGGGTATGGAAAAGAGGTTATCCTTCCTCTAAACCTATACCTCCCGACCTTAATCCCAAGGTTATCCATGTCTTGTTGTTCAGAGTAGGATAGAAAATCTTCTAAAGTGAGAGGAAGAAAGGTGTAAGACAAAAGAGCATTTTTTTGTGCATCAGAGTTGTATAAATCATTGGTTTGATAAGAAATCTACAGGGAACAAGGAGTTTAGTGTGGGAGATTGTTGGTCACTTTAATTTCTTATTAATTCAAAAAACCAAGTGCTACATAAATTGTCAACCCAGGGAAGTCTGTTTATTTCAAAGGCAACTATGTACTATATGTACTCAATCTTAAAATCAATAAAAGTTGTAGTAAAAACTAACCACACCTTGCCTCAAGCAAACTGAAGCTCCACTGTGAGTTACAGCAAAAACACTCTATTGCAAACAACTACCAAAGAATGCTTAGTTTCATTGAAGGAGTAATCTAATGAAAAAGAATCAATCTGCAAAGGAAAGCACTGGCGATGCTGTAACAGAGAACATGACCCTATTCTCGGAGCAGGAATCTTCGGCACCTGTTTCTGATTACCAAGCTTGCCAACTCACTCTGTAAACTCAATTGCCAGTGAAACACTCATGAATTAACTGTGGATAAACTAAACAATGCAGCAATCAATTGGAAAGAAAACAGAGTTTCAGTAAAAATGTATAAACAATATTCAGTAAACAGTACTGTTGACAAGGTATGGATAAAAGACACACTTAACACACTGCAGAAATATAATGGGTGAATCTTGTGATGAAGGTGGGCCCTGTCCTTCTCACAAGATTCCCCAGGAGACAAGAACTAGAAAGAGATGTTCAGAACAAGATTTTATTCATCCATCAATATGTCATGTTACAAAAAGGATTCCAATTCTGTTCCTTCAACTAAAACCTTTCCCGCAGTTTGTTCTCCCTCTAATGTAGATGTCTCCTCTTTTTAAAGAGGAGACGTCTATTACAACAGGTTACATTATAAGTCTTATTTTAACCTAATATACAAAAATAGGGAAATCAGTTTCCCATCAACAAAATGTTGTTACAGTAATGCTGTCTTTGGATCATGGTCGTTACATCCAGTGTAGCAACTCCTTCGGTGATCTTCTTCTGTTGTTGTCAAATCTAGAATGCAAATCACCATTGTTTCAGCCACGAGATTTGCACGTCGTTCTTACTATTTCAGTAACTGCAAAAGTAATCTGGCAATCTCTGGGTAGTTTCAACAACATGGACTGCACATCGTTCTTTAACTGTTCAACAACTATAAATTCAATGATTAACTATGAAGATAGCATAATTATATGTAAAATAATTAAACGTATAGTGATGAGAAGAAACATTGTATACCTTTGGAATAATTGGGTTAAAACAATAACAAGGACTTTAAATATAGGTTGAAAAGGATGACATCATAGCAAAATGTATGGTCAAAAAGGGACAATATGAGGTCCTAACATCCCCCCCAATTTAAAGGGTTGCATGTCCTCATGCAACTTTTACTCTAAGTCTGAGTCTGAGTACTGGGATGTATAGTGCAAATTACTTATACAGTAAGTATAGAAGTTGATATCAACCAAATCTCTAAAGCCATGGACATTCTGTAATCTCTGCCATGCTCCGAGCTCCTCCTTTTTGGACAACTTGAAGTAAGCCTTATATTGTTGTGCTGGCAGCCATAGAAGAGGGAAGTGAAAATGATATCCCAACCATTTTTCGGCACACTGTTGAATGCATTTGACATAGTTAGGTAGCCGTGAAATTTCTGTTTGAAGATTAAGAGGGTTAAAGGGATGATATTCCTTTCTCTCCTTAGGGCAATGTTCCCAAAATAGGTTGTTTGCCTGTAAGGTAAGAGCTCCCTTAGTTTTGACATAATGTTGGCAATCCTTTAAGACTGCTACCTGTATTTCTTTGATATGCTTGGTCATTCCTAGTTCCCTTAAAACCCCACGATGTTCAACAACAAAAACAGTAGCATTCTGTGGCTCGGATCGAATCCACAGAAGGCGATTATCTTTATTGTGTGTTTCTGAAAGGAAGGCATTTTGCCACGTGAGATGATTGGCCAGGAAAGAGACAAAGGCTCTAATCTAAATGTCACCAACCAGAGGGATCAGATTAAGCCTTCTATCCTCAGGCATGGCTTCATTATGGAGGTACAGTTCACAGAGTAAACTTTGTTCACTGATTGATGCCTCTGTGAAAGTTTCAATAAACTGTTGAGGTGTAGATACCTCACAAGGTCGTCCATCTCTGAATGCCTTTACTTGGAAGAACGCTAGGTGTTTTGTGAGAAACAAAGAATAATTAAAGGATGGTTTCCTGGTGGCCAGTAGTCTTTGAACCATATCAAACATGAGAGACAATCTAGTTTTTAGCTGTTTATTTTCCTTGTGTTGCGCATGCGACTATTCCAAAACTTCCCAATTTGCATATATATGATTCTGCCATGATAATTTGTGTCCCTGCAATATCCTTTCTTGTGACATAACATATTCCTTCTTCCATATATCGATTTGTGCTTGAGTACTTGTGGTCTGAGTGAAGACAGTATTTATACGCCGAGGTTCAGTGAGAGTAAACACAGTCTTTGTAGGCATTGGTACAGGACTTTCAGTTTTAACAACCAGAGTAGGCCGAAATACTTGTGGTTTAACCTCTTTTTCAAAAATCTTTGAAGGCTCTGCTGGTTCTTGTGTAACAGTAGGGCGTTCCTTTTTAATTGTAACAGAAGTGGGTGTAGGAGTGGCTCCAGGCAATGGAACTTCAACTATCTTATAACCAGCTTGATGATAAATATTACCATATTGGCGGCACATGTATTCATTATATCGATCTTTCTCTACACTTTTCTTAGTTGTGGATGCTGCATGAGCTAGAGTATACATATTAAGCTCTCTTTCATAGGCTTCCCTCACCACTATTAATTCTTGCTTATAAACCTCGAGCTCTGATTTTAGAAACTCGTTTTCCTGTAGAAGGGAAGCCAAGGTGACTGGGCTTTGTGTAGCATTCAGTCTCTGTAGTTGATTCCAGTGGATAGAAGGGTTGTTGTTCCATAGCAACTTCATTATCTGCAGCCTCAACAGGTGGTTTTTGTGTGACATCTGCTGAATCATTAGCTGATTCTGTAACAGCTATATTATCCTGAGCATCCAAATTTTGCATATCAGTAGATGGTTCTCATGTGGCAACTGCTGACTAAATAGCTGGTCCTTGTGTAACAACTACAGTCTGTGTAATATCGTGGTTATCTATTTTATGATCATCAGCAGGTGGTTCTTATGTAGCACTTGCTGAGTTAGTAGCTGGTTCTTGTGGGGCAGCTACATCCTGGTCATGGTCATCAACAGGTGGTTCTTGTGTAGCAACTGCTGAGTCAGTAGTTGGTTCTTGTGGGGCAGCTACATCTAGGTCATCTGTTTTCTGTTCATCAGCAGGTGGTTCTTGTGTAACACTTGCTGAGTCAGTAGCTGGTTCTTGTAGGGCAACTACATCTAGATCATCTGTTTTCTGTTCATCAGCAGGGAGTTCTTATGTAGCACCTACTGAGTTAGTAGCTGGTTCTTATGGGGAAGCTACATGCTGTACAACATCTTGGGTATCTAATTTTGATGGATTTGCAACTGGTTCTTGTGTGGCAGCTATGCTTTCTGAAAGGAATGATGTCACAAAATCCTGGGCATTTTGCATTTCAGTACCCGAGGGTGAGGTAGGTAAAGATTCAGGGTGTTGGGACTATGGTGGGGTATGGGGTTATAGGATAATAGGTGGAGAATTTAGGGTGGTGGTCTCAGTTGCTGCTTCAGAAGATGTCCTCGTTCGTCTTCAACCTAAAAAGGTAGGAAGAACAGTGGTTTTTCTTTTATGAGTAGTTTTCTTTAAGGTAGGAGGGTCATCAGTAGTAGTAGCTTCTTTGGTTGAGGCCCTTGTTCTTCTTTTTGGTAGGGGTGCAAGCTTTTATTGCCTTTTTCTTTTTAGCTTAGCAATGGGAATGTTTTCATCAAAATCGTCACTAGGGATATGAACAGTGGGACTAGATGATTCAGCTGAATTATGGGGTGGGGTCGATGTAGTGCAGGGGTCAATTGGATTGACTGCTGGAGGTGGTGGTATTTCTGGGGAACCAAAGATGCTCCCTGGTTGTTGTGCAGAAGGATTTTCAATTTGCTAAGGGATTCCATGGGTTTGTTGAGGATTTTCAGCATCTAATTGGGGAGTTTTGTTTGCTGTTTGAGGAATTTCGGTAGTTTCTTGAGGATTTTCGGCTGCTTCTTGAGGAATTTCAGCAGCTTCTTGGGGATTTTCAGCTGCTGCTTGAGGAATTTCAGCATCTTCTTGGGGTTCTAGGGGTGGGTTGTTAAGGGGAGGGGGATTCTGTTAGGCAAAGCCCCTCTGAATTAAAAGCTAAACAAGACGGTGATGAGTGAGGGAAAGGAGTGGGTACTTCACATTCATGGAATAATGTGACATATTCTTCAAACACCCAAGCAGATAGTATGGCATATTTAATAGACGACCATGTCTTAATTGATTTAACAACACAAAATCATGCTGACAAACTACCTGGTAACGTCCTTCGCAGGTGAGGTAGTGCTTGACAAACTATGCAACCATCGGCCATGGAGGTGGTAATTAATGAAGCGCAACACCCCTGCCTTTAGGCTCGACCTGCTCTCCAGGTAGAAGAAAGTCCTGTTGTGCATTTAAAATGATGTGTTTACGACTGAACCATCGAATGCCACCGGCCGGTAAACCTGAAACCTGTGTTATATCATCCTCTGATACTGGAATTCGGACTCCCTAAACAGTAGAGTATCCTTCCTGTAGATTACGTGCGAATTCAAGGACTTGCTTCGGATCAAATCCCTAGAGCCTCCGAAAATAATCTACCCAGCCTGCCTGCTAAAAAATTTGATATACTTCTAGGTGTAATTCCAATAAAGTTGTTGAGCCGGGTTCATTTCGAATAGCATTACCTCCCATAGTTACTAGCTTCAGTAAAATGCACAGTATAGAGGTGAGTTACCGCACCTGAAACAAAGTAGATTTTGCAAATGAGGTTGTGACATAATAGGACAGAGATAGGGTGACAAGACATGATCGTGGTAAAAAAATGACAGTGATTGGCATATCATGAAATGATTGCATAATTTTGGTATCCCCCCAACTGCGGCTAAAATGATAAGTTTGAATGTACAACGATTGTGGTAATCATGTCACAATCTTCTCATTAAATATAGTTTCATATTTACACATAAGAGACGCATACCTCATGTTTACCTTCGATTGATGTTCTGAGAATATAATGTCGTTGCTAATAGATCACCAATGGTTGTGGAAAAGGGTTTTGAAATATGAGGGTATTTATATGAAAGGCTTTTATAAAAATAGGAGGAGGTAGTGAAAGATCAAAGTTATAAGGACCAATAAATGGTTCTTACAATGGAAAGTAATATGTATTCATCCTTTTGAGAAGAATTGATGTTTCAATTACAGGAAAAATGGGAAAAATTGGTGTTTTGCAAAAATGGAAAAAGTTGGTGTTTCAACAACAGGAAAATTGATGTTTCAGCAATGGGAAAAATGGGAAAATTTGGTGTTTCAACAACGGGGAAAATGGGAAAAATTGGTGTTTCAGCAGCAAATCAAGAGAGATGTTGCTTTAAAGGAAAATAGGAAAATGTCGCTAAGAGGTAATGTGGGGGAATGAGTTGTGAATTGAGGTGAGATGATAATGTTTCCAAAAATGAAATTTAATCCTGGTTACAATACAATTGTTCTTTTCAACCAACCTCCCAATCTGAGAGCTGCAAAATAATAAATTGTAACATGGCAACCCTTGACAGGGATTATTAGTTAAGAAATCTAATCTAATAAAAAATATATAATGCATAAATGCAATTAGGGGCAGCAGGCTCCCCCAAAAAGATATAATGTGAATCTGCCATGCAAGTGGCCTTAAAATCCTCTTTAGAAATAGGCTGCTGGTACAAACAGAGCCGATACCCATTCACTAACAATGGTGTTCTAGAATCATCAATTGTTAGGAGCCTTACTGTTCCATTGGGAAAAACAATATCTATCTCGTAAGGTCCCAACCACCTTGTTCGTAATTTTCCTTGAAAATTTTCAAACCGGGAATCATACAATAAAGCCCAATTACCTTTTTGGAACTGCTTATGCTTAATAGTTTTATCATGCCACCTGGTTCTTTACTGTTGAATCATAGTTGTTTGATGGATGGCATCCAACCTCTTTTCATCCAATTACTGAAGCTGCTGCAACCTAGCTGTCTGTGCATCAGTGAAATCAAGGTTAACAGCTAAAGTAGTTCTTAAGGTTTTAATTTCAAATTCCATAGGAAAAACAACACTTTTACCATAAACCAATTCATAGGGTGAAAACACTGTATTGTTCCTCTAGGTAGTTCTGTAAGCCCATAATGCTTCAGGCAACCTTTGAGACCAATCCTTTCTATTCTCCTTCACTGTTTTTGTTAAAATGGCTTCTATGACTTTATTTATACTTTCCACCTGACCATTGGCTTCGGGGTGGTAAGGTGTAGTCATTTTATGATTAATATGATATTTTTGAAGCGTAGCTTTAAAACCATGAGAATTGAAAGGAGGTCCTCCATCTGTAACTAGTTCTCTAGGCACTCCAAACCTAACAAAGATTTCTTCAAATATAAAGGTTAAAACAGATTCTTCATTAGCTCTAATAAGTGCCTTAGCTTTCGCCCATTTAGTCATATAATCTGTACAAACCAATATGTAAACTCTTTGGCTAGATGGAGGATTGATGGTTCCTATAAAATCTAGAGCCCATCTTTCAAAGGATTCAAGTATTACTTGGAGGTTCAGTGGCATTTCATCTCTATGATTAGGTTGACCCATTCTCTGACAGCTATCACAGGCCCTGACATATTTTTTGCATCCTTGAAAAGTCAAGGTCAATAATAACCCATTCTGAGAAGTTTATGTGCTATTCTCTTATCAGCAAAATGCCCTCCGCAAGGGCCATCATGACAAGCCTTCAGTATATCATAAACCTTATCTTCTCTAATGCATCTTCAAATTTCCTGATCAAGTTCTGTATGAAAAAGACACCCACTTATCTAGCTATACCGAGCACTTTGTTGAATGATCTTTCTTTTTTTCCTATGTGATAAGTGTGATGGTAACTTCCCTACAACCAAATAATTGGCAATGTCTGCATACCAAGGTGAGTGAGCAGATACTGCAAATAAGTATTCATCAGGAAAGGAATCATCTACTGGAGTTTCATCATCAGTTTTTATCCGAGAAAGGAAATCAGCAACTACATTTTCTTTACCTGGTCAATCTACAATTGTAATATCAAATTCTTGTAATAATAATAACCACCTGGTAACTCGGGCATTTGTAACAGATTTGTTCATTAAATACTTAATGGCCAAGTGATCAGTATGAACAAAAGTAAGGTAACCAGTAATGTAATGTCGAAATTTATTAATAGCATAAATGACTGCTAAAAAATCCTTTTCGGTAACTGTGTAATTAAGCTCAGCAGGGGTCATATTCTTACTAATGAAATAGATAGCATAAGGAAGATTATTTTCTTCTTGCCCCAAGACAACTCCAATTGGAGTGTCTGAAGCATCAGAGGATATATGAAAGGGAAGTGCCCAATCAGGTCCCCTTAGAATCAGAGTTGTAGACAACTGATGCTTAAGTTCATCAAATGCTTTCTGACAAACATTAGTCCACTTAAATTCAACATTTTTCATAAGTAACACAAACATAAGAGAAGCTATTTTAGAAAAAAAATTGATAAATCTTCTGTAATATCCAGCATGTCCTAAAAAAATTCTTACATCAGTTTAAGTTTTAGGGATAGGGAGAGTCTGAATTACTTGCACTTTGGATGGATCAATTTGAATCCCTAGGAATGAAATGAAGTGTCCCAATACAATTCCTTCGTTCATCATCATATGAAATTTTTCAGTGCTTAAGGAAAGGTGAGCTTGTATACAACGTTTAAGTACTTTCTCAAGGTTTTGTAATGCATCTTCAAAGGTCACACCATAAGGGGTAAAGTCATCCATAAATATCTCCATAGAGTCATTAAACATATCATAAAAGATTCCTATCACTGCTCTTTGAAACATTGTTGGAGCATTACATAGTCCAAATGTGAGAACTCTATAGGAAAAAGTTCCCCAAGGACTGGTAAAAGTGGTCTTGTCTTGGTCTTGGGGTGCAATTTTGATTTGGTTACATCCGCTAAAACCATCTAAAAAGGAAAAGAATCTCTTCCCTGACAAGCTATTTAGCACCTGATCAATAAATGGCAAGTTGAAATGATCTTTCTGAGTGGCTTTGTTTAAGGCTCTATAATCTACACACACTCTCCATTTCCCATTTTTCTTAGGTACTATCACCAATGGAGAAACCCATTCATTGTCAGATATGGGGTATATAAACCCCGCATTAAGCAATTTTTGAAGTTCTTCTTTAACAATTTCCCTCAGATTGGGATTCATTCGCCGTTGGGGTTGACAGACTGGTCGACATCCTTCCTTAATATAGATACGATGAGTACATAATTCAGGGGAGATCCCCTTCATATCTATGTAGTCCCATGCGAATGCTTCCTTATTTTCACGAAGTGACTTCATTAACTATTATGTTTCAGCATCTGACAAGTTAGGGTTTATGTTCAATGTTTTGCCAGGTTCGATTTCTACTGTTACACTTTTAGAGGAGATAGCAGTTGATGTTTGAGGTGAATTTTTAGATTTAAGCTTCTCTTGGGTTTCAGGTTCCAAAATTGCAGTTAACTGATTATATGTTTTAGAAGTGATCGAGGAGGGTTCAAAAATAAAATTACTGATTACTTCATCCTCTATGTTGTCTTTAAAAGTTAAGGCTTGTCCAATGGTGAAAATGGGTTGAGTGTCATTATCCTCATAGTCTAACCATACAAAATTATTATTGTTAATCATAGGTGTAGCATGAGGGTAGAGAGTAAGCTGCTTAGTTTCACATCCATTGGAAATTGTCATTGAACCTGATCTACAGCTGATAAAGGCATCTGCTGTAGCCAACCAGTGTCTCCCCAAATTCAGTGGATGTCCCCCCAACTTTGTTTTAGTCTGTAATACAACAAAGTCAGCTAGGTAGTTCCAAGATTCAACTGAAATGATCAGGTCTTCAATAACCCCTTCTAGTTTGATTGTGGAATGGTCAGCTAGCTCTAGGATAGTTGGTGTCTCTCTAATTACATTTTTCAGCTGTAACAGTTGTGCAGTTTCAAGGGTCATAATATTTATAGCAACACCTAATTCTACCAGAACTCGTGGAACAATAGTTTTTCCAACCTGTACTGTGACCGTAGGATGGCCGGGATCACCATATTTTATAGGAGGAGTTTTTACCGACATTAAAGCAGCTAGATCACCCATCACATGAACTGTAAGGGGATCCTTAGCTTTCCTACCAAGTTTCTTGATGCAAATGTCTCTGACGGTTCTGGCATAAATTGGTACATCTTTGAGTGCTTGTAAAAGTGGAATTTTAACATAAAGATTCTGCAATTCCCCTAGAAAATTAAAAGCAGGCAGCTCAGGTGTCTTAGTGAGAGCCAGACGCTCAGGGAATGGTGGCTCTACTATTTCAGCAGGTTTATTAGAGGGTGGCTTGACTGTTTCAGCACCCTTATTAGATAATTTATCCTTTTCTATCTCTTCTTTGTTAGAGTCAGAAGAAGTAATATCATCAATAATAGGCTCAACTATTCTCCCAGATCGTAAATGGAATCATTACACTGCACAGGGAGAACAGGAGATGTAGGTTGGTTCTGAATATCGATTACTTGCACAACTTTATTATTAGGATTAGGGTTCGGTTGTATAGGTAGCTGGGGTATTATTGTCTGATTATTCGGTGGAGCACCTGATGGTAGAGAGAGAGGTTGCTGATACTAAGGAAATTGGTTTGGAAAGGGTATTTGTTGAGCTCTCCAGTTTGGGTTCCATTGATTAAAATAAGGTTTCTATGGAGGCCAAGGAGTCCACATTGCAGGGTCTACAAAGGGAGGGTTTGCTTGTTGCATGGGTGGGAAGTTCATGTGGTTAAAGGGTGGATATTGCATTTGATTGAAGGGCGGAATTTGCTTGATTAAAAGAAGGATAATTATTCCAACGATTAAATGGCATGCTAGAGTTCGTACCTTGCCCTCGTGGTTGCCATTGCCTCCTCTGTGTCAGCAAACAAATTGCTTCAACTTCCTCCTCAGTTGGTTGTAAGGTTTCTTTTATTCCTGGTAAAGAAGGACATTGTTGAGTTTCATGATCTTTTTCGCAAATGGTACAAATTGGTACCTTGTCTAATGGACATTCCCTTAACGGATGTTTTTCTCTGCATTTAGGATAGAAGATAGCCAAAGCAGCTTCTACCTCTGCTTGTTTCCTCTTAACCTGCAAGGTATCAATCTGTGAAGCAAAAGAGCTTAACATTTCAGTTTTAAATTCTTCAAGTAGATTACCTATTTCAGCTCTTGTTGCTCCCCAACTGGCTGATTTTTGGACTCTTGAATATGTACTATCCCTGCTTTTTGGTCTATTTGCAGCTCCTCTTGAACATATCTTACAGTGGTTGATAATTTCATCATATGATTCCTTAGATATGTCCCCTTTACCAAGCATATTTAACATGTCTAAGCAGTCATCCTGTACCCCTTTCAATAATATTGTCTTAAGAATATCCTTACTTACATTAGGGTGATCAGATCTCTGTAGATTATATTGTAATCTTTCCACGAAATCTTCCAAATTTTCATCCTCCTTCTGAACCATCTTGAATAGTTCCTCCCTTTTCTCTCTCATCCGGCAATAGTCTTGATATTTGGCCAGAAACTTCTCCTTCATCTGCTCCCATGTTGTGATCACATGACCTCCCAGGCTCATAAACCATCTTAGTGCATTTCCTTTTAATGTTGCTGGAAATAGCTTCAACTTTTGAGCATTAGTAACATAATTATAACTTCTACA
This sequence comes from Pinus taeda, assembly GCA_000404065.3. Classification (NCBI taxonomy): domain Eukaryota; kingdom Viridiplantae; phylum Streptophyta; class Pinopsida; order Pinales; family Pinaceae; genus Pinus; species Pinus taeda. The sequence continues at coordinate 295,403 of APFE030078098.1, read as the reverse complement.
TAATATATCAAACTCGAAAAGAAACTCATCAGGGTCTTCAGAGGATAAACCATGGAAGTTAGGTAAGGCTGAGAGTGGGATGTTCTTCATAGGAGTTGCCCCTCTGGGAAGATCCCCAATAGGGAATTCCAAGGTGGAGAAAGAATTCTCGCCTCTTCCTTCTCCTCCTCCATGTCCCCCACCAAAGAGTCCTTCATTGTTTCCATCCATTGGTTGCTCCCCTGTTGCACATGCCCAGTCTTCAGCACTTTCCGTTGGACCCTCAATGTCCTGAATTGGTTCCTCAACTTATATTGGCCCCTCAATATCTTCTATTGGTTCTTCAATGTCCTCTACTAGTTCCTTAGTATGTTCTACTATCTCTTCAACCCTTTCAGGTCCCACTACTTCCTCCGTTTTGTAGTTCGTTTGGAGGGAGTGTTGAGTCTGTGGCCTCCAAGAGCTTAACCTCTGAAAAGTTTTAGCTTTCGAAATAATCTCATAAATAAAAGTTTTCCTTCCTCCTCTTCCTTTGCCCTTGCTACCTGTAGGATTAGTTTTCTTGCATCCTCTCATGCATCCTGTACATCTAAAAGAAAATAATTAATGCTTTTAAAATCTATGATTGCCTTCCCCGGCAACGGCGCCAAAATGTTGGTCACTTTATTTGCTTATTAATTCAAACAACCAAGTGCTACATAAATTGTCAACCCAGGAAACTCTGTTTATTTCAAAGGCAACTATGTACTATATGTACTCAATCTTAAAAGCAATAAAAGTTGTAGTAAAAACTAACCACACCTTGCCTCAAGCAAACTGAAGCTCCACTCTGAGTTACAACAAAAACACTCTATTGCAGACAGCTACCAAAGAATGCTTAATTTCATTCAAGGAGTAATCTAATGAAAAAGAATCAATCTACAAAGGAAAGCACTGGCGATGTTATAACAAAGAACAGGACCTATTCCCAGAGCAGGAATATTCAACACTTGTTTCTGATTACCAAGCTTGCCAACTCACTCTGTAAACTCAATTGCCAATGAAACACTCATGAATTAACTGTGGATAAACTAAACAATGCAGCAATAATTTGGAAAGAAAACAGAGTTTCAGCAAAAATGTATAAACAATATTCAGTAAACAGTACTATTGACAAGGTATGGATAAAAGACACACTTAACACACTGCAGAAATATAATGGGTGAATCTTGTGATGAAGGTGGGCCCTGTCCTTCTCACAAGATTCCCCGGGAGACAAGAACTAGAAAGAGATGTTCAGAACAAGATTTTATTCATCCATCAATATGTCATGTTACAAAAAGGATTCCAGTTCTATTCCTTCAACTAAAACCTTTCCCGCAGTCTTTTCTCCCTCTAATGTAGATGTCTCCTCTTTTTAAAGAGGAGACATCTATTACAATAGATTACATTGTAAGTCCTATTTTAACCCAATATACAAAAATAGGGAAATCAGTTTCCCATCAACAAAATGTTGTTACAGTAATGCTGTCTTTGGATCATGGTTGTTACATCCAGTGTAGCAGCTCCTTCAATGATATTCTTCTGTTGTTGTCAAATCTAGAATGCAAATCACAATTGTTTTAGCCACGAGATTTGCCCATCGTTCTTACTATTTCAGCAACTGCACAAGTAATCTTGCAATCTCCAGGTAGTTTCAGCAACATGGACTGCACATCATTCTTTAACTGTTCAGCAACTATCAATTCAATGATTAACTATGAAGATAGCGTAATTATATGTAAAATAATTAAACGTATAGTGATGAGAAGAAACATTGTGTACCTTTGGAATAATTGGGTTAAAATTAAAACAATAACAAGGACTTTAAATATAGGTTTGAAAAGGATGACATCATAGCAAAATGTATGGTCAAAAAGGGACAACATGAGGTCCTAACAGAGACCTACTATTAAAATTGGATAAGGCCCATAAAGAGAAAGGTAAACACGCCAAATTTAAATCCTTGTGGATCAAGCCCTTTACCATTCATGAAAATCTTGGCCAACATACATATCATCTTCAATCTCTATATGGGAGTGTGGTGCAGGTAAATTCTAAGTGTAGACACAAACAATTCCTCTAGCCCGAGAGAGCGGGTCTAACCACAAACAAAAAATCTATGGAAAATATCCTTAAGCTAGAATCAAATAAGAGGGCCTACCTCTTAGTATGCTATTTTGCTTGGTGATGATCCTGCTTCCTTACTCCAGCTATCTTTAATTTCCTTCCTTCAAATACCTAAAACAAGCAAGCAACAACAAACAACAAATGTGATAACATACAAATTTCATTCATCGTACTTAATAGGTCAAGGAACATTAAGCCATAAATATGTAATATAACAATTCATGTAGGAAATCAATCAATAGTTGTATTCATATAAGTTCAGAAAGAGATTACAACCCATGCCTTGATGCTTTTGGTCTCCTTTGATGTATCTGGGTTCCCACACTTCTACTAGCATCTCATGGATAGCTCCAATAATGGAATTTTTAAGGTTTCTTCCCTTTAGTCTCAAACCATACCAAACACACAATTCTCCCTCAAACATAAACTAGAGAGCTACAAGCTATAGATGTCTTGCTGATTATTCAAAACTCACTCCAAAACCAAAAACTAGTTTTGCTTGGGAAAAAGAGAGGTTTATATAGCTTGGATGGAGGGGGGATGGTTCCTCTTATCATGGGAGAAGGCCTTATCTCTTGGGTTTGTTCCATCCTAATAGGGGAAAGGAGCCCAAACTGACTTCCTCGGCTCCATCCGGACCAACCATTTACCATAATTCGATTACGAAGCTTCTAGACCTGGAAGCTTTGACTCCATATTTAAAAAACTTTCCAAAAGAGGATTGACGCGATTGAAAAAGGTCTTAGTTGCTCTGTATGGTGCTAGTGCTGGTTTTAAACTTTGCAAATCAGCATGGGGAGGAAAATGGTCATTAGCGCCAGTCTTGTAAATTGGGTAAAAGGAAGATTCTTGGGAAATGATGCAAAAGAGAATTGTTTTGCTCCTGAAGAGAGACATAAAGGGAGTTTCTTCATGATGGGAAAGCATGTAGGATTCACTGTAGAGGGCCTCTAGGATCATGGAACGGGGAGTACAGGGATAGTGACAAAATTTTGTGTAAAAGATGCCCCCTAAAGAATGAAGGCCAAACTAGAGTGAGGGGTGAGATGCTTTACAAATAGATGCGGGGAACCAGAGTCCGTCGTCGGAAAACCTGCAAGAAAGTACTGATACATATATATCACTGAAAACTCTATCAAATGATACATGAATCATGGTATGGACGCAACCATCCATACAATGAGAAGGATCGCATATAACATCTCATGGTATGGTTGCAACCATCCATCTGAAAGAGACATGTATATCAGCACAATAATGTCACATCACCTTGCAACTTGGACTTTTGTAGTCTGAGCCCAGGGTATTGCGCTCCAACACGACCTGATCAAAGTACAAATTCTAACATGTGAATAGATGTGTTGACGTCGAACATGATAGAAAGTATCTTGATTATCAGTCAATGATGTGAACTATTAACAAGCGTGAGAGAAACCACCAATAATGACAATGGCTCTTAAGGTACCAACAACACAATCCACGAAATGTGAATAAAGGAACTGAAGTCGAACACCCGTGAAATCACCTGATCGAAAGCCAATGATGTGAATTTGTCATCGAGTGCGAAGAACTTTCCATTAGGGCATGCAATCTCTAAGGTACTAGAAGGGAGTCTATCGGCCAACTTCCTAGATAATGAGCTAAAGTAGACAGGAAGTGACCATGTCGAAGGAGGGCCATGATGTATCCCACATCATTGACATGAGACAAAGGGATGCAAATGATTTCAGATGATGTAGAGAATCAGGGATGAGTGTAACTACAAAAGGATAACTCTTGAACATATCGGCAACATGACTTTGGAGTTTGGAAGCTTTTGGATCCATAGGATCAGAGGTCATGATGATGTGGCAGAGATCAAATGGAAGAAAAAAATGAACGACCCAACCCAAGAAGGTCAATAATGAAGTGAGGATATCCCAACCTGACACGAAGCAAAAAGTGTCATGTTCAAGAGTGAGTTGCCGACACAACTGATAGAATTTCCCATTTTCCCCCACCATTTCTGGTAGGTACCCCAATTATTTTTTAATCGCAAGCTTGAAGGGGATATCATGTGCTTGCACTGTAAGTCCATCCTTTGGATGAAGCTGACCTAGTAAGTTTAAAGAGCCCTAGGAAGGAGAAGCTCATGTTCGCCATGGTGACAAATCCGATGCCGTTTAATATTTTAACGAGTCCAACAAATGTATAACTCAGTATCTTTTTCATATTTAGAGAGTTTGAAAAAGACATGGAAAATAAAACTCCACATGGCCCCTTTTTGTACATTTGTGTGTCTCGAGCCCGAAAAGGTAGAAAATGATACTTTAGAGAACCACTTGACTATTTTAGTCAAGGAGTACCTTTTTTGTAAATAGTTTATCCTAGCCCAAAAAAGGGGTAAACATATACTGGGTAAATGACGTTTCGCAGCCTTTAACGAGTTCAAAATGACAAGAGCTCAGAAATATTTTCTTGTTTAAAGAGTCGGAAAAGAGCTTGAAAGTGTACCCCCCATTTTCATTTGGGTTTTATGAGTCGAGAAAAGATCTTAAATGCGACTCTAGTACCATCATCAGGAATCTGCCACTTGTCACTTCACAAAAGGTAAATGCATTATCCAATTTCTGAGGCGAAAATAAGGTTAAAAATACTTTTAAAAGCCCAATCTTTCATGAAAAATGAATAAAGGAGGGAAAAAGTAAATAATTTTTACTATTTCACTTTTTACCTTGTGTTGAGAACATTTTCTCCCATTTGTGCCCTATTTTTTCAGGAGCATATTGCGGTAGATCCGAGAGGCCATTCGATGCTTCGTCAGTTGCAGGTAAGAGTTGAGACCCTTAGCTTCATTTTTATTCTCATTTTTCCTATTTTTAACTATTTTTTGGATTTCTTGAGGAGGATTTAGCAAAAACAAATTCGCCCTCGGTCGGCGTTATTTCCAGGCACGGAGTCTCGCCGATTGGGGGTCATTAACATCGAGAATCGCACCGGTGCCGTGAACAAAAATTTTCAAGTTTTTACCCAATTTGTCTAATTTGATCCGAATTTTTCTAGCCAAGGATGTTTATTGACTTGATTTTATGGTTTTTGCAGTGAAAATATAGCAAAAAAGGTTGATTGGAAGGAATGCAAGCATGAGGACATTGATACACAAGCAATGGAAGACCCAAATTTCTTGAATGCCTTGAGGAACTGTGGGCTCCTCAAATTCTTCCTCACACCAAGTTTGCGGGCTCAACCTGAATTGCTATGGTATCTGATCAGTGTCTGGGATGTCAATCGGGAAGTTTTTACGATCTAGGACCAAGAACTGTAGTTGAAAACTTCCGACATTTATTTCATCACAGGACTGTCCTGAAGAGGGGAACCAGCCAATCTATATGGGTCCAGGCGTATTGGGGCAAGTGTGACCATGTTACTTGCAAAACACTGCCCGAAAGCACTAAAATCAAAGACAGGCAAGATAGAGATCATGATTGTTCCGGATCTTGTGTTGAGAGTGTTGTTGTTAACCATAAATAGAGTGGCTAGGGCTCAAACACAGCATTAAACCAACAAATCCAAGTTTCAGTATGCTATAGATTGTACGATGCTGACTATCTTCAATTGGGCGTAAGCCATGAAGGTAAACATGAAGTGCCAACTATCAAAATCCAAGGCAAGAATCCTGAAGCAGTTTTGCAACGGTTCCATTCTAGTGACCTTGTTTTTGGAGCGGTTCCCGCTATTTCACTAAAAGCTTGCTAAGGTGGAACTACCATTGCCATGAGACCCACAGATGGTCTGTTGGAGTGCATTGATGCCTATGATTACTGACGGCCAACATATTTCATATAATCCTACCTTCTTCTCATGGCTACGATTACAACTGATTGTAGTAGAGGATTGGCCCTATAGTACTACCGACTTCCGCGGTGATCCAGATATGCCGCTCCCAGGGGGAGAAGATTATGACAATGGAGGTAAAAACAAACAATTTTATTTTTTAATTTTTTATTGCTTTTGAAATACATGCATTCATGAAATTTCAATTTTATAAATGCAGATGTAGGACCAGAGCGTCCTGCCGGGATGTCCCCGATTGCCAGTCACGTTGCTCGACAGTTCGATATTGCTCCTTATCAGGAAGGAAGCGATAATGAGGAGGAGATCACGCAGAACCTCAAGGTATTGACCCACAATATTCTAGAGTATGCCTGAGTGCGAGACATCCATGCCAGTATCAGAGGCACACAGTGGGGGTATCGGACCAGGTCCACTGACTGCTGACTCGTGTAGTACGAGTAGTTACATGCTACCATGAGCATCATGTCGAGTAGTTTATAGGTCTAGCATTCCACATTTTTTATTCCTGCAAGCCACGAATGTAATTTGAACACATATATTATTATTTTTTTGGGTTTTGATGTATGACACTAATCAAACATTATCAACATATGCTATATTTCCTTGCTTACTATCGTACAAATGTTTTGTGTTTTGTTATTCACATGTTTCGCAAATGTCTATCCAACACATAAATAGCTAATGCATCTATCAATGTATTCATATGTCTAGGAATATGATGATATGTAATGTAATCAAAATTTCTCTCCAATAGACGAATACGGAAATACATTCTCAATATTTGATGGTTTCTGATGGAATATTGCCCGTTGAGTTGAAGAACAACAAGTTGCGAATCAAGGTTGACAACCAATTCCCGAATGTCAAGAGAAATGGCATATAACAAAAATTTGATAACTGAGCTATACTCAACAATGTTATTAGTTTTTCAACCTAAACAAATACCTTGAAGATCAAACAACTCACCATGGGGGTCATAAATGGCCCATGCCACGGATGATAGAATCCAGGTAGTACAACAAGCATCATCAGTGAAACTAATGTGAGGAGTCACAAACATCTGCAAAGTAGGTAAAACATTATAAGAAGGAAAGCTACTTAAAAAACAACACACCAAATGGCATAGCACAAAAATGAATTACACACTATTGTAGAAAAGTAGCCATGCAAGATGACCTAGGCATAGTAATTTTTGAGAGAGTCCATGCTTGGACTCGAGTAATCAATCAACCAAGATAAAAACCTGAGTTTTACCATTGTCATGACGAGTGAGCATCGAATCGGCCAAATAATAAAGTAAAAATCATATAAGGCTCTACCCCCATGCCCCTGGGCGAGGTAGGGTTACGAGTCAGAAGATGACAACCCCATTGCAATAATTGGCAATCAATAAAAACTCGGGGAGGGAAAAGAAACCTGAACCTATGAGAAGGTAAAGGTGCCTCGAGTTGAAAGATCTTGACACTATTAGGATAAACTGACATGTTAATAGGTAGTGTAGAAGAGAACCTCTCAAGACAAGACATGTCAAGAGAAGTACTCGAAACAAGATGACTAGAGGATGTCGAAGTTGAGGCTGAAACAATTCCCACATAATTAATTCGATTGGACTTAGCGGCATAACCTCACCCCATGTATCAACAAGATATGGTGAGGGAATGACCCAAGGATCAGACTTGACCGAGATCATGTTGACAAAGACAACGTGAGGAGGTGGGAGTGGAAAAATTTCCATCAAGGCAGGATCTTTAAAAAGCCCTACCCCCACACTCCCATAAGGAGCATCGGTGTGCTTTACATAAGGAAAATTTCCATCCAAGGAGGAATAGGCAAAGAAGGACAGTTGGTTAATTGTGACTATCTTCCCTTGATGGGGAAAACGAATCACACATTAAAGGGAGGAGGCTACAACATGCATGGCATGGGTCCAACTCCGTCAGAGTAGAAGATTATAATTGATATTAGCATCAATGATCTCTACTTCGATGTGTACTATCTTTCCCTTCAAAGTAATTGAAAATTTAGGTAGGACACCAAATGGTCGCGAATCACGCCCATTAAAAGCTTCCAAAGTGTTAGGGGACTGGTTCAGAGTAGGAGAACCAGTGGCCTTCCAACAAGCGACAGACATGATACAGGTAGAAGCACCTTCATCGATGATGGTCCTATGAATGGTTTTCTTATTTATGATGACATGAATGAGAAAGGCAATCTGATGAGGCAAACATGGGACGTGGTTTTCCAGATCAAAACAGATATGATTGGAATCAATTGGATCAATACCCCAATAGCCAATAGTAATGATTTCCAACGAGAAGGATATATTTGAAGGACCTCGAGAGCAGACATAACTGATGGTGCTTGAGCCAAATCCTCAACAATGTTATAATGCTGAGCAACTCGAGCATTCGTATTGTATGAGGACTTTCGTAGCACACCTCGAGAAGGTGGTCGAATGGTAGAATCATGATTAGGTGGCTCTATTTGAAGAGGACCATAACTTGACAGGATAGAAGAGGAAGGGGTACCTTCTTTTTCTTTCCTTGCTATTGGGGCAAGCATTTGATAATATTTTGACTTGGTAGTCACATTAATTAGTGTACTCATCATGAACACTTGTGAACCTGAGGAAGTGGACGACTGAGGTTGGTATACCATTTAGGTTTGCTGGGATGGAAAGGGCTCTTTCAGGACAACTGGGATCCCTTTGAGCAAACGGCTAACCTCAGATCGTCTGAGACAATCCTTAGTATAGTGATCCTCCTCACATATGAGGCACAGATACTTGGGCTTCTGTTGAGAAGCATCACCAGTAGATGACTTGGGAGGACCTTGTTTTGGGGCATCAGCTTTACCCTTGCCTTTTCCTTTCCTTTTACCTTTGGAGGATTTGTTTGCAGTGGTAGACTGGACAATGTGAACCTCTGAGGTTTTACCAGGGTCAGGTGAATTACGAGAAGAATCATTGGAAGCAGTGTTGTTGACTAGCTTCTGTTTGGAAGAAGATTTTGCAGGGATCTGAGTCACTGAACCAATTACTCCATCAACATGAGGTGTAGCCAAAGACTTAGATATCATCAAATCAAATGATGGTCTGGGTGCATCAGGTAACACATCATATAACATGCCAGATTGTGAATAGACGAGGTCTAGATACTGGGAATGCACGATGGCTTGTTCCTCAGTGACACATCCACCCATAGCAATGTCCTCAACAATTTTGTTGATGAAGGATTTGATGAACCACTCAGTCAACAACTGATTAGTAATCTCAAAATTAATCAAGTGACGCCTATGTCTCCTTCATGGATGTGATTGGAGATGTGGGTTACAGTGTCTTGCTTGAGCGATGTTAGTAGATGGGTGCCAATTTCATAGCGAACCAATAACTGGAAATGTGTGAGAAAGGCCATGGAGAGAGTGTTAAAGTCATGATATGTATTTCAAGGTAGCTTGATATACCACTTGGCTACAACACCTGTGAGAGTTCGTTGGAAAAGCCAAAGACGAATGGAATCATCAACATAGGAATTCGAGGAGCACGAGAGGTGATATGTCATCACATGGGCATGTGGATCCTCTTTCATTTTTCCTTAAAACTTCAGAAAATCGCTCGGGATCTTGGATGGAACTGGAGGCCATTATGGCGAAGGAAGAATCAGATCATTCATGAGTCTAGACACATCTCGCAACTCTAGTGTAGCCAAGAACGACCACTGGGTATTGAAAGGCATTTGAGGCCGATAAGCGGGCCCAGTCAACGGAACCCATCCCTGATGGTAAGAATTCTGGCCCCATAGTGGAGGGTTTTGTCCATATGGAATTTGATTTTTCCCCCACTGTAGGTTACCTTGCCCGTAGGGAGGATTTTGATCTTGAAAGCCTTGAAACTTTCTAGCCAAAGGTTGTTGATAAGCAACATACAATTTAAAAGGTTGTTGAGCCTATGGACTTTGGACATATGGATTTTGCACCTGATGCCCCTGAGCATAAGGGTTTTGGACCTGTTGCCCCTAGAAAAAAGGGTTTTTCACCTGCTGCCCTTGGACTTAAGGATTTTGGACCTGCTACCCTTGAACAAAAGGATTCGGAACATGTTTCCCTTGGACATAAGGATTTTGGATCTGTTGCCCTTGAATAAAAGGATTCTGACCCTGTTGCCCTTGGACATAAGGATTTTGGATCTGCTACCCTTGAAAAAGAACATTCTTAACCTGTTGACCTTGGACATAGGGATTTTGGGCCTGCTGCTATAGGACTTGACCCTGACCTTGCCCTTGCAAAGGTTGACCATGTTGATATGAGTATAAGGGTTTCCTCTGCCTGGGTTGACCTTGTTGCAAGGGTTGACCTTGCAGCTGCAAGGTTTTTCCTTACAGTTGCAACAGTTAACCTTGCAAGGACATATGCTAGGAGGATTGTTGAACATACCGCATTTGCAGCTGCACGGTTTGTTGCAACGGTTGCAAGGGTTGGCCCTTCGGTTGTTGTAGTTGTCCTTGCTATGGCACTATCTTCCCTTACTGCTACATGGATGGCCCTTTCTGCAACGAATGTTTCCCTTGTTGCTACAAAAGCTATCCTCGCTGCTGCAAGGGTACTTGAATAGTTCCCAGAGTGACACCTTGAAAATTTCTGAACTGTATCTGGTCATATCCACCGGGCGCGACGGATGGGCTAGGCTGAACATAAGGTCTAGGATAATGGACGTAAGGCTGATTAACCATTTCTTATGAACCATATGGAAAATAAGGAGGTTGGTACTGAACCTGAGCCACATAGGGATACTCATACTGGATGTTGCTTGACCTAGACAGACCAATAGGGTTCGGCTGTTGGTACTGGACAATGTTCGATCCAACAGGACCAATAGTTTGGAATGGCACTAGAAGAGGGTTGGTTCATCCCAAATATGTGAGCTTGTGATCTACTCAAATTAGTTGTGCGAGACATCATAGAAACATTCGGATTCTGCCCCCCAGGCAGTGGCACAACTTTTCCACTTACTGGAGGGATCGAAGAATTGAGAGAGACATGACTTGAGGCCGTCAGTTGAACCAAATGGGTTACTTGGAGAGAAGAAACAAGAGGATTTGGAACAGTGGGTTGCACCGGAACTGAAGTAACTACAAAATGCACAATCATTTGGGAGGTTGGGTTCTGGATGAACGAACCTGAGGTAGGCATAGTGCCAGATGACTAGATAGGGTTATGATATAGTGATGAGGCACTAGGCGTACCTGAAACCAACTGAGCTAAAGTCATGCAATTATGCAGTAACTCAGTATGAACACTGGTTGGAATGCTTCGTGTGTAAGGGAAACCTTCATTAGGGAAATTCTATTCCTCCTCCTTGATAGTGTGTAGAGTGGAAACCTCTGAGTGACCCAGAGAGGAGACTGGCATTTTGCCATCTAATTCCATGGGTGGAAACAAACGACTATGAATGACTGAAGATGTTCGAGGGGATAATTCCAAGGGAATACCCAACTGATCGTATGGATTGTATGGACACTATGGTGATATCAAAACAGGATCAAACAAAGGATTCAGAGGATAAATAACCATTCCAATCTTACCTTCAAAAGTAAGCGAACTCTTGGGAGTCTAGATATGATTTTTGGAGATTTCGAGCCAATGTCAGAAAGTGACCCAGTATCTGAGGGAGGTGGGGGATGAGATGGCAAAGGTTGAATGCTTATAAAAATTCCAAGTTCAACACCTTAGTCCTTAAGTGACTATGGTAATTCAAGAAAGGCTCCTCACATGATGTTTTAGACAGAGGAGAGGAAGAGGAACTAGGTGAACCTGAAGGTTCAGCCACGATGACTTTGTCTCAATTAACAAGAAGAGAGAGATAAATTCCAAGGCTTTTAAAAATGTATTTAAAAGGATACTCACGATATGGTCTAGCAAAAACTAACAGGAATGTTATGAGATCGTGGGCAACAATTTTTAAAGATGCATAAACAAATTGGTGCTTTTTCATGTTTTAAGAGTCGAGAAATAAGAAAATATGACTCTATCACTTTTGGTTTGAAACGAGATCGAAAGGACAATCACTCGGATGATCTTTTAAGTTCAAAGAGTCAAAAAGATCAAATGAATACTCAAAATGATCTAGGTAAAAAGGATTACCAGGTAATCATCAACTGCAAAATACCTCCCGGTGAACTGAGAACTATGGGAAGGCAATCTCACCGAATGTTGTGTTTTGTGTATCATGTTTACAAGGCATAAGACTCGGCTTCCTATGGATAAAGGATTGCAACCTAGTGGGGTCTCCCTTTATATACACAACGGTACGGGGAGCACAAGTCCGTACTAGCATTGTCTAGTGTCGAAGTGAGCGACAACTGCTAGGTTTAAAGATGCTGGAACATGTCTCTAGCCTAGACCTTCTAAATGTGATTGTTAGGTTTAAAATGTGCCTTAGGTTATTTGAGTTCATTTTAAAGTTTAACTTGAAATTATGTCTCAGTTTTTAGGCCTTATCGATGTGACTCAAAAGAACTCCTATATGCAACTAAATGAGACAAGACTCATTCAATTCGATGAATTTCTTACACTAATGAGAGTAGAGAACACAATCAAATGCAAACAAACAAGAAATTGACTGCAAAATGACCTTTTCACTTTTTGAAAATAAAATAATGAAAAGCTCTTTCCAATTCCTATTTTCCTATCAAGTGCACTTCAAGAAATCCTTTTAATAGTAAAGAGAATTCATTTCTTTTCCAATGCAAATGATGATGAAACTCTAGTCTTCAATGATGCTAACTAACGTAACATATTGATTCAGTAAACTAGAATTATATATCTTTCAATGAAATGAAAAAATGAATCTTTCATAAACACTTCAATGAAAATCTTCAAAACAATCAATCCTCAAACAAATGCAAAGCACAAAAGAGGATTCCTTCCAAACCAATCATGCAATGACTCAACCAAGAACAAGACAAGCAATGTAAACTATTCCTGAAAAGAGGCGCTTAATCAATAAATGAAACTTTTCAAACTTTTTTAATGGAAATAAAAGCAGTAAAAGGACTAAAAACGAAATGTGACGAGCAAATTCACCAACAACTTGACTCACCGAGCACACAAACAATTGAATGGATGAAAACCTAGATGTCCTAAGGCCACAAACCATCTAAGGACTAAAAAAACAAGTTAAAAGAAGGGAAACCAAACAAGAACATAAACCAAGCTAAATGAATCTTTCTAGCTAGGGAGAACACGGGAAAAACAAGCTAAGAGGAAAAAATCAAGAGGGCAAGACACACTGGTTGAGATCCAGGGGAAACCCTGATCTTCACCTATAGGAATCAGCACGACTGCCTAACTGACAACAAGTTCCAGAAGGGGGTCGGTGCGACTGTTTTAGAGAAACTCACGCTGATTGACGTGACTATTAGAAAAATAAACATGCTGACCAAGGATTCAAGGAAAAAATAAAATTTTTCAAAGGCTAAAACCAGACTTACCCCTGTAAATTTCAAACTCAGAGCAGTAAACCAGGAAAAACAGAGAAAACTAAAGGGAAATGGTGATACTAGAAAGGTTCACACAAAATTATAAAATGAAAATCAATCAAACAGAAGGATTGGCTCCTCGGTAGAGTCACCAATTTGTGGTACAGGTAAATTCGAAGTGTGGACACAAACAATTCCTCTAGCCCGAGAGATCGGGTCTAGCCACAAATAAATAATCTATGGAAAATCTCCTTAAGCTAGAATCAGATAAGAGGGCCTACCTCTTACTACTCTATTCCGCTTGGTGATGATCCTGCTTCCTTACTCTAGCTATCTTTCGTTTCCTTCCTTCGAATACCTAAAACAAGCAAGCAACAACAAACAACAAACGTTATAGCATACAAATTGCATTCAACCTACTTAATAGGTTAAGGAATATTAAGTCATAAAGACATGCTATGTTCAGGAACTCCATCTAATCCTAGATGTACCTATGTAGGAAGTCACTGTACTTAAGTACCAAATGTTTCTCAGAATCCTTGATACCCAATTTTGTGCAAAGGGTATGAAAATAATTGGTGAACTCTGACTCATATTGGTCCCTTCCCTGCCACAGCGTGGTCCACTTCATGTATTTATCCTCATATCTCCTGGCAAGGTAGTACTTCTCCTTGATGGCATCTCAGAATGAATTCCAAGTGGGTGCGATAAAAAATAGTGAGGGTGTACTTTTGTCCTTCTTCTCACAGTAGGTTTCACACCAGTCCTTGACATGGGGGGCGACTTTGAGAAGTGCAAAAGTAATATTTTCCCGGCTTGAAAAATCATGAACATAAAAATATCCTTCTATTATATTTAACCATTTATCTATGACACCTACGTTTATCTGACCCTCAAATATGGGGATGTCAAAGTTAACTTGTACCTTAAAGGGTGTGGTACTTCCAGAGTAGCTGCTAGAAGGAGATATGTCGCCCTTGGGTAGCCACTGAAGGATCTAGGAAAATTTGTCTATCATAGCATTCCTTTATCGCTTGAGGGCTTCTTCGAGCAAGATTTTAAAGGATCTCTTTCCCCCTCGTTTTTCTTCTCTTTCGCCATGGGAGGTCATCGGGATTTGCGAGGATGGTCTTGCAAATGTTCGACCAGTTCAAGCCCTAACTCCTTATATCTCAATATCATTGGGGCATGCAAAGAAAAATAGAGAAAGAGAAAACCACTCTAATATCATTGATTTGAAGTTAAACAGAAAGGCAACAAATTATAGATATAACCATAAATATAGAGATGCAACAGAAATAACATTTCCATTCATTAATATCGAATACTGAAATATGCTTACAAACAGAATGGAAACAAGACTAGCTCGGGTGATGGTAGCCTATCTTTGAGAAGAGATATGGTGGTTACATTCCTCTGTAATGTGTTACAATGAGGGTTAGAGGCCTATTTATTATTGATAAGTAATGGAAACCCCTAAACATCCAAAAACCTAGCCCTAGGAGATGAAGCGCCAAAACTATGGGCCCCGTTTGGGTAAAGTGGTACATCCACTTCCTAGCGTCATAACTTTGGCATATGATCTCCATTTGACGCACACAATACCTCGTTAGAAATATCTATCCGAGGAATACAAATTTTGAGTGGCCAAAATAGGTTTTGACCCACATCAGCCACAATTTTCCTAAAAAACATCATTTAGGGCCTCAAAATGGCTATAGAAGTTCATGACCCAAAAAACTACCAAAAATAGTAAACTGTGCTACAATTAAGGAAACTGAAAAATGGAAAAAGACATTTGTGGGGGTCCAAGTGGAATAGGTAGGTGGCCACCAAAATCCACCTGTATCAGTCCTCCCCCCTTAGGAAGCAATTTTCCCCATTGTGTTGAGTGCCTCCATAAGATGGGGAAACTTTTGTTGATCTTGGTCCCTGGTGAGCCACTTGCCTTGGTGCAGCTGTTCATCAGCTTTGACAACCCAATATAGTTGGATCTTCCTCTGGTGAGTGTTCTTGTCCTGTGTATCCATAATTTGATTAGTTGTGGCATGTTCCATGCAGTCTGGGTTTAACTCTATCGGTGTGAGTTGTTCTGCAATGTCTGATGGGAAGTATGGTTGAAGGCGGTCCACATTTTACACTAGGTGCAGACCAAGGAATGGGGGAATACTGAGCTCAAAATCATTGTCTCCCATAACCTTGATAATGGTGTAAGGACCATATCAGAGTGGTTTGAGCTTCCAATGGGCTCCGGTAAGGCATTCTTTCTGCAAATGCAACCAAACTTTATCGCCCACCTGAAACCTGTGTGGCACCCGATGTTGATCATGTCGTTGCTTGTAGTGGGAATTTGAATTCTCTAAGATGTCATGAACCTACTGGAGGATGTGTTGGATATGTTCAATAAATCTAGTCGCTTTGTCAACCTCGGTCAATACATGTGTGGATTATGTTTGTGTAGTCACATGAGGCATGGAACATCAATCAGACACATTGGTTGAAATCCTAGACCCACTTGAAAGGGGATGCAACCATTCGATCTATGGAGAGATCGATTATAACTATGTTGCACATAAGGAAGACTCTCATCCTAGGTTCGTGGATGTTTGGAGTTGTACATGTGGAGTATGTGCACTATCATCGGATTGACGAACTCGGTCTGACCATCAATCTGGGGATGGAAGGCAGTCGACTTGGTGAGCTTGGTGTCCAATAGGGTCCAAAGTCTTAACCATAATGTGATCAAGAACCTCCTATCCCGATCTGATATAATGGTCTGTGGGATCCAAAAATGTACCCATACTCATTCAAAGAAGAGTTTATCAATTTCCTCTGCTATGATACTCTTATTGCAGGCCACCATTATAGCCATCTTAGAAAATTTTTCCACGACCAAAAATACACAGTCATTACCATGCTTGATATAAGGGAGGCTAGACATATAGTCTAGGGAGATGGATTTCCATGGCTGGCTGGTTGTAGGCAAATGAGTGTACACGCCTTGCTTATTGATGGTTGGCTTGGCAATGTTGTAGGGAGTGCATGACCTGATATATTTCTCAACATCCAGTCAGAGTTTCGGCCAATAAAAGTATTTTTTTAGTACAACCACAGTTTTCTCCACACCAAAGTGTCTTGCAACCCGACTGTAGTAAGCCCTAAAATCGGTTTGGCACACTCGCTTGAAGGAACACAAAGGTGGCCCACATAGCATAATAATGTGTCCTGGAGGTGGAAATGAGGAACTAGATTTCCATCTACTAGCATCTAGTATGTGGAGGTGAACTCTGGATCATTTTTGTATAGTTACGGCCATCCATAGGTCTCGTGGCCATAAGAGTTGAGAACAATAATCAGTGCTGCAATTGGGGGTCGGTTGAGGAAGTCAGCAACATTATTGGTTTTTCCCTTTTTGTATTTAGTATTCAACTGGAATTGTTGCAAATATGTAAACCACTTCTGATGGTGATCGTTCTGCAACTTCCTTTTTCTCTGTATAAACTGAAGAGGTCAGTGATCGATGTGGATAACCGTCTCCTTTCCCATACTGTAATGCTTCCATTACTGGCAAGCCTGCACGATGGAATACATCTCTTTATCATAGGTGGGGTACTTCTGAATTGTATTGGAAATTGTCTCACTATGATAGGCCATTGGATGCCCATGTTGGGTGAGGAATGCACCAATAGCATAGTCTGAGGCATCTGTCTCAATTTCAAATGGTTGTTGCTGGTCTGGTAGTGTGAGTACTGGTGCAGAGAAGATTCAGTGCTTCAACTCAATGAACTGATTATGTTGGGACTCAGACCAGAAAAACCTTCCTTTCACTCTGTCCTTAGTAATTTGACTCAAAGGCCAAGTGATATGGGAGAATCCCAATACGAACGTCTGATAAAAAATTACAAGGCCTAAAAAGCTTCCAAGTTCCATTAGAGTGGTCGAGGTTGGACAATTCAGAATGACTTGCATCTTAGTCGGATCCACATTCATGCCACTAATCTATGATGTAACCTGAATATTGGACCTGAGTCATGCCAAAGGTGTATTTCTCCAAGTTGGCACACAGTTTGTGTTGCCAAAGGGTTTGAAGGACCTGGCGAATGTGTTGCAAGTGTTCTTTCTAACTATTGCTAAAGATGAGGATGTCAACCATATAAAAAACCATAAATGAGTTGGTGAAGGGCCACAAGATATCATCCATTAACCTCATAATAATTAGCAAGGGAATTTGTCAACATGAAGGGCATAACCAACCTTTCAAAAGGCCTTCCTTGGATTTGAAGGTAGTCTTCCATACATCTGTGGGCTTTATTGGAACCTAGTGACAGCCAGACTTTAGCTCGATCTTGATGCAATACTTGCCTCCCTTGAGTTGGTCGAGAAGGTCATCAATCCATCCGATTGGATACCTGTTCCTGACAGTGATTTTGTTCAGTGCCTAATAATCAATGTAGAGCCTCTAGGTCCCATCCTTCTTCTGTAAAAGTATAATTGGGCTCTCACAAGGTGAGGAACTTGGTCAGATGAGCCCTTTTTGTAGCAACTCCTAGACTTTCTGCTTGATCTCTTAATTTTCCAGAATGGAGCAGAAATATATCAACCCATTGGGTAGAGGTGCTCTGGAAGTCAAATCAATGGAATGCCTGACCTGATAGTACAAGGGTACCCTTGTGGGTGAGGAGAAGATGTCCTTGTATTCTTCCATGATCGTATCCACCTACTTCTGCTACATGGAGGAACCCTTCCCAAGGGCCATGGATGTGGCTACGATATTCCCCTTACTTTGAAAGTGAATCAGAAAGAAAATAAATCTCCTAATCTGGGAGATGATCTTATTGCATTGCGAAGAAGAGATCAAAGAGATGTTCGTAGGTGAGGCTACCTCCGGTATCTTGTATAACTTACTACCAAAATAAATAATAATAGAGCGGGGTATAGACTCATATATAGCATGTTGCTTCCACAAATATGGTTGTCCTAATAATACATCAAAAATTTCAGGAGGACCAACATCACACAGTACCTCATCCATGAAGGGCTTGATGTTCTAAGGAAGGCGACACTACTGGCTAATGCAGAGATCTCATCCTTTGTGAATCCACCTGATGGTGTATGACTATGGATGTGATGTAGTCTTTAGGCCCATATGCTTCACGACCTCTACTGAAATGAGGCTCTTTTTACTCCCGTTATCGACAATGAGCTGTGGTGGAGAACCCTTCACCCACATCTGTGAGTGGAATAGGCGTTCCCGCTCATCTAGATCTTCAGGCTCAATATTCTAGATCTTGATGGTGGCCACAGTGGCATTGGGCTCTTCTTCAATGATTTGCTTCCCTTTGTCATTCCCCTTGTTGGGTTTCGACTCAAAGTTGAAACATGTGTCTGACTCGAAAGCCTTCAGCTCGGCCACCAGTGACTCCTTAGCTCGACAGTCAATTGTGTTGTGAGTGGAGATATTATGGAACTCACACCAATTTCTTATGTCATTCTTTGTCTTCATGGTGTTTTTCTTTGCTTGTGGATTTGGCAGGTTATCTTGGGTCACCTCGCCTTGGATTTTCCCTTTTCTCTACGGTTTAGGGGTGCCTTTCCCTTGCTTCGGATTTACAGATCCAAATTCTCACTTTTTATGTTTAAATTTCCGATCAATCTTGACAACGTATCAGTACATCATGCCAAGCGAGGATATTTCCAGGAACTCCATCTCATCCTTCATGTACCTATGTAGGCAATCACGGTACTTCAGTACCAAATGTTTCTCAAAATCATTAATACCAAATTTCATGCGAAGGGTATGAAAAACATTGGTGAACTCTGGCACATCTTTGTCCCTTCCCTACCAAAGTGTGATCAACTTTATGTATTTATCCTCATAGATCCCTTCAGGGTAGTACTGCTACTTGATGGCATCCTGGAATGAATTCCAAGTGGGTGCGACCAAAAATAGTGAGGGTGTACTTTCGTCCTTCTTCTCACAGTAGGTTTCCCACCAATACTTGACGTGGGAGGTGGCTTTGAGAAGTTCAAAAGTAATCTTTTCTCGGCTAGAAAAATCTTGAACAGAAAAATTTCCTTTTATTATATTTAACCACTTATCTACAGTGTTTATATCTTTCTGACCCTCATATATGGGATGTCAAATTTATCCTGTACCTTAAAGGGTGTGGCACTTCCAGAGTAGCTATAGGAAGGATATGCATCGCCCTTGGGTAGCCATTGAGGGATCTAGGAAAAATTGTCTATCATCGCATTCCTCTGTCGCTCAAGGGATTCTTTGAGCAAGATTTTGAAAGGATCTCCTTCCCCCTCATCTTTCTTCTCTTCCACCATGGGAGGCCGTTGGGATTTGCAAGTCTAGTCTTGCAAAGGTTCAACTAGTTCGAGCCCTAACTCCTTATATCTTGACCTCGTTGGGGACATGCAAAGAAAAACATAGAAATAGCATATCGCTCTGATAACACTAATCTGAACTTAAATAGGAATGCAACAAATTACATATATAATCATAAATACATATATGCAGCAGAAATAACACTTCATTTCATTAATATCAAATACTGAAATATGCTTATAAACATAATGGAAATAAGACTATCTCGGGTGATGGTATCTTATCTCTTAGAAGATATGTGTCGGTTATATGCCTCTGAATTGTGTTAAAATGAGGCTCGGATGCCTATTTATTATTGAGAAGCAATGGAAAACCCTAAAAATCCAAAAACCTAACCCTAGGAATTGAAGCACCAAAACTATGGTCCCTGTTTGGGTAAATTGGTACATCCACTTCCCGGGGTTGTAACTTTTGATACAATCTTTGTTTGACGCACATAATACCTAGCTAGAAATATCTATCTGATGACTACAACTTCTAAGCTAGCATAGGTTGAGGATCAATGTTGGCCCCGATTTTCCCAAAAAACATCGTTTACCGCCTCAAAACGGCTTCAGATGTTCGGGACCTGAAAAACTACAAAAAATGGTAAAATGTGCTACTGTAATTAAGGAAACTAAAAAATTGAAAGAGATAGTGGTGGGAGTCTAAGTGGAGTAGGTGGGTGGGGACCTACATCCACCTGGATCACTGACACCCTCAAGAATAATCCTCTTGGCTCTTGCTACGTCTTTCTTCCACTGAGCAAGTGCTTATGCATCTAATGCTGTTAGCTTTGGAATATCAATTTTTACATATTCCCATATCCCATTATCATCTAGGATAACTTCCATCCTATCTTTCCAAGAACAAAAATTTGAGGTGCCCTCCAATGCATACTCCAACCTCAATCTGTTGAAAGACATTTTTCTTGCACTGAAGATAATCTGCACCAAAAACCCAGCAAATCGAAATTTTTCTGCGAGAATATTAGGAGCAAGGTTTCTATGTAGTCTTACAAGGCTCCAATACCATGTAGAAATTTCAAGAAATTTTCCACTGCTAATGAAATCAAATTGAACTCAACTAGGTAATTTGAATCCCATGCATGACTAGGTTTATTTTTAGCTACTTGACTAGTTAACTAAGAGATCAGTGAGTTAACAATAGTTCTACTACTCAATTGACCTTCAACTCACTAAATTAATGGCTTAAGCTCAATTAACTGAGTTCAACTGAAAATAAGTGAACTAGATTGCCAAATTTTAGCAATCACTACATTCACAACTTTACTCCAAGCCTACAAACTCGAATTAGCTGATCTAGCTAGGATACAAGGCCATGTCATTCTAGTTAACTACAATCCAAGCCATCTTGCTAATGTGGAAAACCAAATTTTCTCCATTTGATTAAGGCACTAGTCAAATGAAGCATTTTTTGCTACAATTTCAACATTTACTGGTAAGTCTTCTTTTCTCATATTTTCGTAAATTAAATTCTAATTAGTTGGATATTTTGTATTGATTGTTAATAACATTGATTTACGTACGAAATTTGTATGTTTTTATTCGTGATCATTACATATGGTATCAAAGTTTGTTTCGATTGTCCAAATTATTTCAAAAAGTTGATATGGACTATGATTTTGATGAAGGTCTTGATGCATCTCACATATTTTCATACTATAATTGGGCTCTCCAATGCTTTCACTGGGATTGATCTAGTAAGGATATTGGGGTAGATTTTGCTAACCTTAAAATAAATTTGATCAATTTGAATTTGTTCATACACACCATTAGTTGTCAAAAATTCCTTGTGTATCAATTTGTTTGACTTTTTTTTAATGAATTAATTCCTTGGGGTTTACAAACACGTAATACACACAAACATGAAACTCTATCCATGCATAAGGAAAAGGTCACAATAATCTCATGAAATAATGTTAACCCCATTATCTACCTTGATAATAAGACTTATACAACTATTCCATTTATCAGATCTCATTGTAACCAATCAAGAAATATGTCCAAGATTCAAACATGTTTTGTTGCACCTAAAAGAATTGTTCATATGAACCATATGAAAAATAGTTGAAACAATGTAAATGGTTATTCCATTATAGCAGGAAAATGATTGGAGCAATGGAAATGTCTATTTTATTCATTTTCACATTTAACTTTCCTTGATGAGAGTAGTAAATCATTGTCATTATCCCTCTATTATGTAATACCCAACATAAGCTGAATTATCTAATTGTTTTTCTTTTGATGTTTTCACCGATCCATGGACTAATAAATGAATACAATTTATAATTCCAAAAGAAATTTTACATGGGTTTGTTTTCTTATAAATTATACAAATGTATAATCAAGTAGGATGTTCCTTAGAAGGTTGGAGCTATGGTGAATCTTGGAGCAATGAGCTTTGACTTTTCCTACAAGATCTTTATAGAGCTCTATGATCAATATTTTCATGATCAAGATTTGTAATTTGTATTCATGGTCAATTTTGTATATATCAAAAAAATAAAAATAAAAATGTGTTTGATAGTGTAAAGTAGCATCCTTAAAATGTTTAGTGCTAGAATGTATTATACATTTTATAGCTTCTAACATAACACAATGTGGTAAGCAATAATTGAAAATAATAAAATCATTTCAATCAACATTTTCTTTTTCAATTCAAAATAATATTACAACATAAAATCTACTTTTATATGTAGTTTGATCTTTGTACACAATCATCACATAGTGCAAATAAATTAAGCCACCAATATCTAGAAAACAAACAATACATACCTGAAACACAAGTCAAGTTATGTCCTTGAAAGTGAATGTGCAATATTTTTTGCAACTTGAAAAAAATCACTTGAATGAAAGGGAATGCATTTGACATTTTCCGTTAACCCACAATTCATTTTACAAAAGCATAACATTTACATTTTATATTAACCTATGATTCATGCTTTAAGAAGAAGAAATTGATGATACAAATGACAAATATGAAAGGAATAAATAAAGTCATGGTAAGTGACATACTTATTGTGACCATAAAAATTATATAATCACATAATGCACTATTGTGCAAGTGAAAAATAATATTAAGAATTGCTCTCATCCTATAGTACATTACACCTTATAGAAAAATATAAAAAACATTTCACCTTATAGAAAAATATAAAAAACATTTCACCCTTTAATATACAATTTGTATATATTGCAACACATAACCAAGTTTTAGCAATATCAATTACTAAGACATAAATGAATGGAAACTAAAGTTCAAGCCTCATAATTAAAGTTGGCATCATATTTATATTTTTATATGCTTATACCAATATTTAATATCTCAAAGCTCAATAACCTAATAGTTATATGTTAACGATGCATATATATTTATGTATAAGAGCATTTAGTTTTCTTCCATGCATTTACAAATTGGCATACCAAAGATACAACTATATATTTCCATATGTCCCAAGGGGAACACACTTGCATTTTGCATAGTGTGTACTATAAGCTCTAAAATGTTGATCATGCATTATTAGATGCTCCTTTGCATGTAGCATTATAATTTGCATCACGAAATCCAAACAACAAGAAAAGGTTAAACCAACAATAATAAACAAAAGTTGTTGACTTCACCACGAAACTTTAAGAAACAACAAAAAATGCACTTTCAATTCACAAGAAGATGTTAAAAACAAAAACATTATTAACAACAACAACAATAATCACAATATGGAGAAGGGGAATACAATACAATTAGTTCCAGATATATAATATTATGTTTGCAAAGTCCATTCATGAATATAACTCCTTATATAAATGAATTATTCCCATTGATAATTCAAAATTAGGCATTAGTAGATATATACTCACCCCAACCACTATTGAAGTTCCAATTTGATAAACTTCCACAAAGAATACTTCAATAAAAGAATCAACAATAAGGTAATATAGAAGGGAATATTAGAGCAACTACACATACTTCATTCTCAAAACTGCTACAACAAGAATGCATGTTCAATGTGAAAATCATGAATACACGCAAATTCTAGGAATGTCCAAACATTCCTATTTAAATGGCTATGACCCTTATCAAGCCTCCATACACTCACCATACCCACCTCCATATTGAGTTCTACATAGAGTTTACTCTAAATGATAAAAATGAATATGTTAGGAACACATGCATGTTCTTAAAAGTGTGCACATGTTATTAACACATGTGCATTCTTCAATTGATGAACACTTAAAAAAATAAAAGCCATGAACTTTTTTTATTCATTTCTCCTACGCACAATGCCTTTTCTCCATGTTTTCTCCACCCTATTCATACATTTTCATGATAATTCAAACTATAATTCACAAGGACAAGCTTGATAAAGTTTAGAAACATTGCACTCATTTTTTCCAATAGAGAAGTTCCTATTTTGAGATAGGTTTTATTGTAAATTTTCCTTTTTATATAGGTTTTACTTTAAATTTTCCTTTTTAGATATGTTAAATTATACAAATTTAAATAGTTTGTAAATTGTTTATTATTATTTACATGCATTTTTTATTCTATTAAAATGGAGGAAAACCCTGATTTAAACCCAAAAACTATTCCCAACATCTCCATGAGACCCACACAATGAAATTAATCAATTTCTAAATGAAATTAGAAACCTAATTTGTGAGCTTAAAATAATAGAGAGCCATTTCATTTTTCTTAGGCTACCTCGCTCAACCATTATTGCTTCTATTGGTCATATCTATGACTAATTATCCAATATATAAATAGGAAGAGAGAATACCATTCAACTAACATCATTAAAAAAGGGGTGAAATATCTACATATTACCAAGAGATGATTTTCCAACTATTTACTGGCACTAAAACCAACCATCCCCTTGATCAAAGAAAAAAACATCTTTGTATGGACTAGTTCACATATTGCCCATTCAAAGGTAACTGAATGTATGAGAGACTTATGGTTTTGATTAGCCTCCTTATAATAGAAAGGAGGTTCGATTGTCTTTTCTATGTAAATTATGGGTCAACATATCATTTATTGTGGCATTGGTGAATTCCATGGAGTTAGTCTTGGCTATGCTTAGAATTGAGAAAGAACTAAAATAATACATTAATAGGGTCACACCTTATTATTCATATTTGTGACATACCCAACCCCTCCTTTAACATTGAAGGAATGGGGTATCAAACCACTCTGATACGTACCACTTTGATACCGATTTGTAACGTATCCAAATGGGGTATACAATTTTTTTTATTTTCTCTCCTTTTTCAAAAACCTTTAACTCAGTGTTTCCCACAACCCATCAGGGTCAAATCCCGAATGAAATCTCAAAATCACAGCGAGATTACTGCTTGAATTAAACCACAAGATTTCCGTCTCATAATCTTATGTTCCTGGGTTCTTGGAAATTTCTCAACAAATCATTTCAAATTGGTTATGAGATTCCAAGATTCTAGTTCCTCTGGGCTTCTAAGCCAGTTGTACCAGATGATAGAGAAATTATCCATCGTCCTGCACGCTGTCAACTAACGATCCCTAGTTCTTGCTACTCTAAAACAATTCAAGTAATACTATGTTACGGGATTCCAACCTCCAATATTCTGCACTGCTAGGATGACATCATGCTAACACCATCCCTTGCATGTGTCAACATGTGAGAGCTCCATGTGTCACCCATGTATGGTCCTTTGAGTACCTAAGAACCCTATAACTACTCTTGATGTGTCTGCTAACACGTCAGGATGACGTCACCTCTAAACAATAATGTTACCACATGTTCCCCCTATAAGTCCTCAATCTCAGATCCTGGCTCTCCAATTAAATTCAGTTTGAATTTATTTACAAGATTCTAGGGTCTGAGGCTCCCAGGAATTTCAACCTTCCAAGATTTCCTTTCTCGAATCCTGGATCCCGACGCTCTAATTTAATTCCAAATTCATAATTAGTTATGGGATTTCGGGTCCCTTCCTACACAATGGTTCTCTAACATCAATTTTCCATTACAGGATCTGTATATTGACAATCTTGGGTCCATCAAGTGAAAAATATCCCGACGATTAATTAAATTAACTTATGTGATCCAACTCTTCTGAGACTTTTCTAGCCACATCACCATTCTCCTGTCTAATCGCATGAAGGGAAAATATGGCTCCACCAATAGGAAGTCTTCCCACCTAGGGTTCTAATCTACCAAGGATAAGGTTATCCATATCATTTCTATAAAATTAAGGCTTCACTCCTTAGCGCTGCAGCAAATCCTTTCCTTTCCTTTCCACCATGACTCAGTCATGGGGCTTCAACTCTGCCTCATGCGATGTCTTAGATAAGGATCTCTACAATCTCCCTGAAGACAAGCTCTACCACTGCAGAGGCTTCCTCGAGCTAGTCTTCTCTACCACAGCTTTGTCTTGGAGATCTGGTAGACCCCCAGATATACATCAAGATTTCGCCACTCTGCTAATGTCAATCTACGGTGTTCCATGATGTTACCTCTCTTGAGCTTGGGTGATAGCTTCATTGATGGATTCAAAGCCTCTGGGCCTTCCTTCCTTTCGAGTAGGAAATTCCTCGCATGGCAGCATAGGTGCTCTTGTATCTATTACCTACGACAGGCTTGGCACGAGCTTTCAAGAGTTTTCCACCTTGTCTGCTACACGGCAACAATTCCACAATCCACGTTGACTCTTTGAATAACTCCTTGGAGCTATACCATACATTCGGGTGCCTCACTAGTAATGCTAATACAACACTTACATATATCCAGCCTACCTTAAATGCAAGGATGCAGGCCATTTAGGTAAAGCTGACAAGCGCAACTTGCCCGAGGGAAACTCCCCTTGACAGTCATACATTTCTTGCCTGGCAACACAACAACTTGTAAGCATATATATAAATTGCAAACTAATACCGACTCTCCCCAACAAAGGGTCTTCCATGTAAACTGTATATTAATAAAATGGTCTCAAAGCCCACTACTTTTTAAGTTTCATTTCAAGCTCTCATGGCTTTAGCTATGGCCTGTATCATATCCTAGAGTTCTTTTACTTTTATTAATGTGTTATTATTAACATAATTCAACATTTCATTCATATTAAGGTTCAACTAAAATTTATAGCTTAGACATTATCACCATGTGGTTTATTGCACCTCTTATGCATCAGATACACAATGTTTTCCATCAATAGGTTATCACACACATTTTGATTCCTGACCCAAGCGCAAACACACAGATATAATCAACACATATATCAGTGGAGTATCCCCACAAAGATGCACCACATATGCAAGAATTAACATCACAAATGCAATCCCTGAATCCAAAACTGTTATTAACAACAATGCAACATGACTCATTAAAGGTAATGAAACATACACAAATACTTATCTTTGAGTTTACAAGGAAACTGAGTCTAGGACAAGGACTCTCCACCCAACCATAGATAGTTTCAACCACGTTTACTTGCAACTATGACCCCCAATCCATATTCCAAAGTATGAGGGGTTAATGATTGCTTCTAGGAATACACACAAGTTTCTAATTGAAACAAGGTCTCCAGAGGACCTCCTTCCTCAATCCCACCAGTTGATTTCTTCTTACTTTTCTAGCACATGTAGTCTAGAGGTGCTCCACCTCACCCCCAAGTGCACACACAGTGATTCACCCCCTTTCTAGGGAGTCCAAAATCCACTTTACCAATAGGGCAATGTCTAAAAGTCTTTGATCAAGTCTTTCTCTACTTCTACTTCAGGATGGCCTCTTCCCAATTTGTTCCAAGGCTCCAAAGTCTACTATCTCAACCCATAGCCTCTAAGGGATCCAAAATGTTATAGGGCTCCAGAGATTCCATCCCAACCCACAACCTCTAGGGACCCAAGCTGTTTCATGCCTCTAGAGAACTTTGTCTCAACCCACAACCTCCAGGGACCTAAGCTGTTACAGGGCTCCAGGGATCCTATCTCAACCCACAACCCCCAGCGACCCTAAGCTGTTACAAGGATCAAGTGACTAGCAACTCAACCCACAACCTTCGGGGAAAAAAAAACAAATCCCCTTCTCTTCTATTCTCTGGATCCATTTGTACCTTAAAGAAAATAGAGGCCTCGTTAATAAAAGGGCTTCTGAGGATCCATTTGTACCTTTTGTCAGTTTAGTTTTGGAGCTCTCTCTCTATTCTCTCTCTCTCTCTCTCTCTCTCTCTCTCTCTCTCTCACTCTTGGAAACTTATAGCTTTCTTGGAGCACTCTAGCATTGGATCAAGAAGAGAAAAGAAGGCAAAGGGAAGAAAAGATCAAGAAAGGAAGTGCAACATCAAACAACTACTGTGGGATTATTTGAAGGTATCGATTTGCATGTATGATTTTCCTTGCTAGTTTTGGCATGCATTGTTATGCACGTGTGTTCTTCGCTCTCCTGCTATCATGGGCATGTGTTTTTCTAGGTGTGACATTGTTCTTCAGCCTTACCTTGCCATTTCTGGATAGCCATGTGTTGCACAAAAAATTGTCACCTTGACATTCTGCAATTTGTGTGAGTCCATTACCACTCATACTTTCCTCCTTTGCAAGTATTAAGCCTCAGTTCCTCATATCAAGCCTTGAAAATAAGAGATAGCCCTCAAAAGTCTCTAAAACTATGGTTCCACACTTTCTCTTTGCATTACCTACAGTCTCGCACCTAATGGTCATGGCTCCTGTGCACCTGATCACTCTGTCTCTGTGTTATGGGTGTGGACCCCTGTAAAAGTTAAAAGGCGCGAGTATATTCTAAAAAACTCACTTTCAGTCATTTCTAGAAGCTTCTGGAAGGAACCTTGAGGTGGCAAGTTCGCTTCCTTAAGGTTCATGCATCCCATTGTTGGCATTATGGCTAAAGTGTTGTCCTTGATGGCAACCCATACAGGTGATGGAGCAAACATTGATGAACAACTCTCAAATATTGAAGAAAATAAGGAGTACGCAGGCACACCATACAAAAGGTGCATACACGCAGGCATGTCTTATATAAAGTGCATACATACCTGCAGGATACCCATTCATTGGGTGCGTACCCCTAGTGCACACACTTCAAGGCAGTTAAGCGCCCACACGTGGGGTTTCTCATGGTATTTAGCCAACGGTATTGGGTTATCA